>VXBQ01002164.1:312044-369619 GCA_013400175.1 Phainopepla nitens
GCTCCTCGGCCGTGCCCCGGCTCCTGCGGGCTCCTCGGGACCCGCTCCTCGGCCGTGCCCCGGCTCCTGCGGGCTCCTCGGGACCCGCTCCTCGGCCGTGCCCCGGCTCCTGCGGGCTCCTCGGGGCCGGCTCCCCGCCCTGGCTGTGCGGGGCTCCGGGGGCTTTTCCCCGCAGGGAGAACGCTCCGTGCCGCGGGGCCGCCCGGGGCTGGCTCGGCCTTTCCCCTCCCTGCTGCCCCAGCTGGCTCTGGCTCCCCGGAGTTTGTCTGCCAAGACTCCAACAGGTGAAAGGTTTGAGTTGAGTTTATTGCCGTGCGGCGGTTCTGTGCCCGCTCAGCCACAGATGGATTGCGCTGCGCTCCTGCTGCTCGCAGATCAGGAAGGGAGAACGTGGCTAATACAATCCAGATCTTCGCCTGATGAAGATTTAGTGACCGCAGGCCGTGTGGGGAGTAGCGTGTGTGTGGGGGCTGGTGGTGTTATTTATTAGTGAGGGTCGGCACCTGTGCATGTGCTGTGTTTCTTGAAGGGCGCTCGGCCGTTTGCCTTGGAGGCTCTGGCTGGGCTCAGAGATTTGCCTGCTGTCCCAGGACTTGCAGCCCTGTTGAGCCGGAGGTTTGGCTGGGTCACAGCCCAGGCCCCTGGTGGAGCTGTTTTCCTCGCAGGGCTCAGCTGTGTGACTGTGGGATGCCATGTGAGGCCAATATCCCTTCCTTTCCCTCTGTGGCCGAGTTAATGGGCTACCAGGCACTGGATTTCTCGTTGGTTTCTTTTCTGTACTTTAATTTACGCCAATTTCCTCGCACAGCAAATATTCCACAGTCTAAATTGCCTGGTGGTTTTGCTGGTGTGAGTGCCTGAAGCAATAACAGCATTGCAGCGTGGCTGGAGCAGAGCTTTGGCTGCCCAGCACTGGCTGTTCAGTGACTGGAGAAAGCTGGTGGCATTGGTAAGGCAAAAAATTCGGGGTTAACAGGACACTTGGTGAAATAACGTGGAAATTGACCACTGTGGGACGCAGCAGCTTGAGCTGGTGTGAAGCTGTAGTGCTCAGTGTGCCTAAACCAAAACAAGGAATCCCTGTGAAAACAAAAGCACAGTTCCAGTGTGTTTCAAAACAAGCTGATGCTGAGCTGATTATTTCTAATGTTTTCTTTAAGCCGCCTCTTGTTTGTCAGTCATAGGGGTTTTTCTTGTTAAAATACCTTATTTCCTCAAGATTAAAGTGTTTGCTTAGATGAGGGCTTTTCTTCCCCCCCATCTGCTTATTTTGCAGTGTTGATTAAGCCTTGAAAATAATTTCCTTTTACAGGGTTTCATAAATTAGAAGTAAACAAACAAGAGTAACTTTGGTTTGCCTTTTGCAATCGTGGGGTGGAGCTTAGCTTGGGGAAATGGTTTTTATGAGATGTGCTAATCCTGAGCACCATCGTTGGAGGGTGGAGGAGGCCTTAGTGAGGAGCACAGGAGGGAGATATTTGCTGTGCTTCTTTGGGGATGGTTGGTGGAGCTGCAGGTTTGGATGGCCAGGGTGGAGGGGGCTGTAAGGGACAGCTGTGATCTCTGGTTATGAATTCAGAAGGAATTCTTCACTGGAAGAGCTGCCCAGGGAGGTTGTGGAACCCCATCCCTGGAGTGTCCAGGGAATTCCTGGATGTGGCACTGAGTGCTCTGGGCTGGGGACAAGGTGAGGGCTGGGCACAGCTTGGACTCAATTATCCTGGAGTCTTTTCCAGCCTCAGTGATCTGTAACATGATCTTATCCAAAGTACCATCATGTTCCCTTAGCAAACCTGTTTTGGTGTGGTGTAGCCTAGAAAATGCACCAATTGAGTTAAAGTGAAGAAATAATCTCAAGTCCTGGCAGCTCACAAGTGAGGCTGTTGCAGCTCAGAGGGAGAGTTGCAAACCACAACGTCCTGCTGTTGTGTGCTGTGAGGTCTTGGTCTGACTTTGTAGTAACTCCTCTGGTGAAGACAGCTCTGAATGTCCCTGACAGCGTGGCAAGCATGAGAGCAGGGCACCTGCAGGGGTGGCAGGTTTGGGGTGAGTTTTGGGGATCCAGCTCCTCCAGTGCTCTGTTCCCTTTTCCTCTGCCAGGGAAAAGGGAGCTGTCCCAGGGGCTGGTCAGATTGGGGTGCTCCAGAAGTCTGTTCTGGAAGCAGAAGCTCCTTTTGGCTCCTTCTGGTCAGATGAGCTGGTCTCTCTTGGTCAGTTGCTGAAATGGACAGCATTGAGGTGGAACTTCTTGTTCAGAGCTGACAAGCAGGATTAAAGCAGATCCCAGATATCCTGGGCCCTTGTCTGGAGCCTGCCCTTGAGTTGGAGCCATCAGAAGAGCAGGTGTTGCTTGTTCTGGTGAGCTCTTGCAGCAGCTGTAGCTGTTCTTGGCCACCTGGGCTCGTTTGTGCCAGGAGACCAGTGCCACCTGAGCTGTCCCAGCACTGCTGGGGCATCAGGGCAGTGCCTGTCCCTGGACTGGGCACTGCTGGGGCACCTCCAGTGTTGGGGGCAGCTCTGGGACCCTCAGTGCAAGCAAAACATTGAGGGAACGGAGATGGGGAAGGGTTGAGCCCAGGAGAGGCTGAGGGAGCTGGGAAGGGGCTCAGCTGGAGAAAAGGAGGCTCAGGGGGAATTTCTGTCTCTGCACAAGTCCCTGCCAGGGGGGGTCGGGCTCTGCTCCAGGGAACAGGGACAGGAGGAGAGGGAACGGCCTCAGGCTGGGCCAGGGGAGGCTCAGGTTAAATATTAGGAAAAATAACTTCACTTGGAAGAGTAGTGAAGCACTGAAATGGGCTGCCCAGGGAAGCAGTAGGGTTCCCATCCCTGACGTGTTCCAAGATCGAGCAGATGTGTCTCTCCCTGGCCTGGCTGAGTGGGCACAGTGCTATCAGTTGAACTGGATGTCTGGGAGGTCCTTTCCAGCTTCCATGATCCTGTGATTCTGGCTGTGCTGGTTCCTCAGTGCACAGCAAACTCCTTTAGAATATCTGATATGTCAACTTGCAAAGTGTACTGGGAGCCTTTGAGCCATTATTACCCCATAAATACAAGGTAGTTGTAGTTGTAGGATTGTCTTGGAGGCAGGAGGAATCTCGGGCTCCCGTGGGAGGTGGGATGAGGGTAGTGGCTCTGTAGTAGCTGGCAGACGAGCTGCTGGCTCGCCCGTGGGTGAGTGTGAGTGTGAGGGGAGGCGGCCTCACCAAAGCAGCTTATGGAGACCAAAGGGTTTAGAGGCAGAAAATCATGTGCTGCTAGAAGGTTATGTAAACGTAACATCTCTGTCACAATGAGACCGTGGTGTAAATCCTGATGCCTAAAAATCTGCATTACTGGATGTCCCGAATTAGTTTCTCCCGCTAAGATAGCAACAGAAACTGAAGGTGCTTGGGTGGCCTGGAGCCTTTTTTGCTGCTGTTTGTGTGTGGTGATGCACAAGGGAAGTCAGCAGCTGCCCAGTTTCACGCAGTGGCCTGTGCTGGGCGGGGACAGGTGCTGCTTTCCAGAGTGGAGGAGCAGCAGAGGGTGTCCCTGTGCTGCAGGGCCGGACGCTGGCTGTGTCCGTGGCTGTTCCCAGTGATTGCTGTGCTCTTCCGCCGAGCCTCTCCTGGAGGCTGCTGCAGGAGGCAGGATGCCAGAACTGCACGAGCTTTGATCTGGCTCCATATTCCTGTCTAATTTCTGCTCCCCACGGACACTACAAAAGCTCTACAGCAATTATTGCCTCGTTCTCTGCCTTGGCATGGGCGGGCAGTGGCTGGGGATGGAGGCAGATCCTTCTCTCCAGAGACTGGCAGAGGCATCCAGAGGCTCCTTGTGTGGCTCTCACTTGTGCTGTGCCTGTTGAGAAAATACGTTTCCAGGTCTTCAGGGCAGTTGTGGTTTATGGGATCAAATTTGCTCAGAGAAGCTGTGGCTGCTTCATCCCTGGCAGCGCCCAAGGCCAGGCTGGACAGGGCTTGGAGCAACCTGGGACAGTGGAATGTGTCCCTGCCCGTGGCAGGGTGGGAATGAGATGATCTTCAAGGTTCCTTCCAACCCAAACCATCCTGGGATTCTGTTCTGTGAAAAAGATGGAGATGAAATGGAAACTACAGGAACTGCAGTTCAAGTGAGGAAAGCTGCAACATTCCGCTGTGGATTTTGAACTCAGAGGAGTTTCATTTTCATGCTCGTGGTTTTGGTTAAGCTTGTCAAAACCTGGATCAGAACTTCTTAGCAGCTTTCTATGGAGAATAAAATGTCAGTTGATATCTGAGCAAGTTAACCCTCGAGCAGAAAAGGGGTTGGAAATATGCATGGAAGACTGTGTTATTTGGGGATTTGTGGCTTGTGGCAATGTAATTGCATCCTCATGTGCCAGAACACCAACATGAAGACTGATGCAGGAAGCTGAGTGTTCATATCTCACTGATAATCGTCCCTGGAAGTGTCCAAGGCCAGGCTGGACAGGGTTTGGAGCAACCTGGTCTGGTGGAAGGGAGTGGAAGGAGATGATCTTTCAGGTCCCTTTCAAGCCAAACCAGCTGTGACTCTGATCCTTTGGCTGCAGATCAAAGGAGGGGGAGCAGCTCTGAGAAATGGAAATGCCAGATGTTCCTGGGTTAGGATGTTGGGTAATGCCTCTGCTTTTGGAGTAATGTGATGCTGAGCTCTAAGGTTGGTTGATTGAACCCAGTGTCACGATGGACACAGGCAGTTCATCCTCTCCTCATCCAGTGCATCATGTCTGTGGTCAGAAGATGATAATCTCTGAGCATGCACATGGAAGAAGTTTCTGATCATAGTAGGCCCAAAAATGGCTGCTGCCCAAAGACTGTACTTTGTTTTTTATTTTATAGAATTGTTTAGTAGCAGTTTTGCATGAAACTTGCATAATCATTGCTTTTGTGCCTTGGCCCATCCTGTCCAGTTCTTCAGAAACTGAGAAATCTGCCAAGAAGTTGTGAAGAAAAAAGCTTTGTTTGCAGTCCAGTTCTGTCCCATCTGCATCCTGCTCCAAGAAGAAACACATGGCCACAGATGCAGACACCGACCTCAGCTGCCTGATGGTGCTTGATCTGAAGGGTTAATTGAAAACTTCTGATCGAAATAACTCTGCAATCCTTGGCCGCTCCTCTGTGCAGTGTTCAGTAGATTCAGATGCTAATGCTCGTGGGTGGTTCAGTATTTTGAACCTTTGCCTTCTAGAAAATTACAGTTGGGAGGCCAACAGGTACAAGCCAGCCTGGGAACTGGAGCCTTCATCTGTAAAGCAGCCCGGCCCACCGGGGCTTTGGAGCTCAAAGTAGGTCCCCTGGCCACCGGTGGCTCTCCACACGTGCCCATCATGTGCTGGCAGTGGCTCCTCCTCCTGGGCTGGTTGTCCCTGGCGCTGAGGTTTTATCCAGAGAGCCGGCAGCCAGCCGAGGTGTCCGGGAGGGTCCTGCCTCGGGGACACCCAGCCCTCAGAGCCTGCAGGAGCTGGCCACGGGACCGAAGCCTTGGCTTCGCTGCCACCGGGACCCAGCGTGCGGGGGACGCCCAGCCCAGCCCAGCCCTGGAGACCGAGAGCGGCCCCGCCATGGAGGAGAGGGAGCCCCCGGCGAGGTGGGCTGCTGCGGGGGACAGGGGACGGGCAGGGGATGGGCAGGGAGGGAGGTGGCACTGGGGACAGAGCGGGTGAGCAGCTGCAGGGCGTGGAGGCTGCTCAGGGCCGGGCCAGGCTGCGCTGCTGAGCTCGGGGGGCGTTGTGTTTGCCAAGGAGGGTGAGGGTTGGTGCGTGCTGACCCCTCAGGAGGTACCAAGTGACGTTGGGACTCTTCTGTGCCCTCTTCTTCCATCTTTGTTCCTTGGCCAAGCTCCAGGTGGTGTAATAAACCAAGCTTGCTCTCCTTCCCCATGACATTGCTTGTCCTGGTCCTTTTGGCATGTTCCAGCTCTCTCCTGATAGAAATGTGCTGGAAAACATTGTGTGCTCGCAGGGGCCTCGTCCAGAGGCTGACGTCCAGGCTGCCTCCTCCCAGCAGGGCTGGAGCCAGCAAGGATGGACTTCAGCAAGTATCAGCTTCAGTAAGTGCTCCTTACTTTTAATGGGATGAAGAAGATGCTGTCAGGTCGTACTTGGTTTGGAACAAAAAAATGATATTTTTCCCCTGACAGTGTGTCTCTAATAGATGTTCTTTTTCCAGCTGTCTGCAGATGCCTGTCAGTAGGATCTGTCAGTTGTGTGTCTTGACTCAATCAGTGGCTGCTGTGTAAGGGATTGCTGTCAGAGTGTAACTTCCATGCTTTTGACCTGAATTTTCTGTAACTACCTTGTCTGGTTGCACTGGGCAAATAATTAAAAAAGAAAAAGCGGGTGACCTTTGCAAGGAGAAAAGGACATTGTACATGTTTGCTTTCCTGTACTCGAGTTTGAGGTTAAAGTTACTGAAATGAGTTGCTTTATCTGTTTTCTAAAACTGCTGCTGCACCTGTGAAATAGTAACTTCTGAATAAGTTTGTCACTGATATGATAAAAAAATCTATTTATCTGTGGAGTGGCAAATAGTATGAATAGAATATAATTAACTTGGCCATCTTCTTGCTGTGTGAATTTACACTCCTCTTCCTACTTATTTTTAGAGGAAGAGGAAGTGTGTGCTTGATTGGATGTGCAGAGAGTCTGATCTCCCTCCTGGGAGCAGAGGAGAGTGTGGGCTGGTGGATGGGGATTCAGGAGACCTGGATTCAGATCTGGGCTCTGAGTCTGACCTGCTGCATGTCCTTGAGAAAGTCACAGTGCTCTGCTGCTCCCTCCTTCCCCTCTTCCCCAGCCTCCATCTTGCCTGCTCAGCCTGGAATTTGGGGGAAAATCTGCTGCATTTTGAGCGTCAGGAGGAAAAATACTGTGTGTGAAAGAGTGCATTTCTCCTCCTTAATCTAACGGTTCATCAGCAGCCCATGTGTGGCAGCTAGCAGCCTCCTGGACGTGAAAGGTTGCAGCTGAAGGGGAAAACAAGATGCTGTGGTAGATAAATGTACTGCACTGATAGGTTTGTTTAACGTGTAGTGTCTGAAATGGAGCTCCATGTGCGTGAAAGGAGCAGTGCTGAGCCCTCCCAGCGCTGTCCCCGAGCCGGGTCCCGCTGCAGCAGCGTGAGGATCCTGGTGTGCAGGACACGGCCTGCTCCACACCCCAAAATCCCTTCATTTGCCTTTCCTTGGCAAATGCCACGAGCTCCTTTTGAGATTTGCTAAGTCAGAGGCTTTGCAGATGACAGAGCTCTGTCCTCAGCCCCAGCAGGGTGATTATTCACTGGGTGAGCTTTTAAATAAAGCACTTCCTCCCTTCTTTGGCTGTTTTAATGGGATTCTCAGGAATCGGTCTTAACGTCCTCAGGGAGGAAGCCTTCCTTATTTCACTGAAATAAGAATGAGAAACATCAGGTTTGGGTTCAGATTTTCAAGTTAGCTGCACCTGTGAAAATACAGACTGCTCTGTGGGTGTTATCCAGAAAAACATGAAATCTTGGTTAGTCTATGGGACCAAATTTTCAGCCAAGTAATCTTGTAAAATTTGGATTTACCAGATGATTTAAGCACTGGATTTTCAGTATAATACAGGGCTTGGTTGCATTTAAAAAATGTTAGCTTGCTTGGCCTAATTTACCAGTCTTAATGACCTGATTCCATTTAATTTAAACACTGACTTACCTGGTCTTGGGGGTTCTCAGATCTCATAATTCCTGGACGATTCTGCTTTGCCATTAAGCAGTTCTTTGTGTTTGCTTCATTGTTGTCTCTCTACACTTAAACTCCGGTCTTGTTTCTGTTAAAAACTGAAACAGAATTAAACTTTCACTCTGGAATTTCCTGTCGGCAGTAATGAAGTTGAAACACTTAAGTACAGTTTGAAATTCTATTCTTAAACAGCCGAGGTAGTGAAAAAGACCTTGATAAAGCGCTGCTCCAGTTTTGGTACCAGTACACATAGAATTGTTTATTGAATTGAGCCCTAAACCACAGTGAAAATCTGCCAGTGGAGACCTGAGTGCATCCTGGGACTGCAGGGCACAGCAAGGAGCTTTTTGTTTCTTGCTCTAAACAAACATCATTAGAAGCATCTTAGAAAGACACAGTAATTTGTATCCTGGTTGCTGGGAATCAAAGTCGGCAAAAAGGCACATTTGGGCTTGTTTATTTTACAAACAGGATTTGCAGTCGCGGGGTAAAGAATTAAAATCCCACACAAAGGAGACGTGTGAGACGTGCAATCGGGGAAGTAGCTTTGGGTTCTTTGAAAAAGCCTTTCCACAGATGCTCGGCAGTGCGGGGATGTTGTCACACACAGTCCCCGTGAGGAGGGACTGCAGACTGGGCTCTGCGAGGAGAGCAAACTCCCAGCCTTGCTCTTGAAACCTGGCTTTTCCGACTTAGCGTCGGGAGGGAGATGAGTGATGGGAGAAATTAGCGTGAAATGTTTACAGAGCAGTCGCGTTCCCATTCGGGGAGTTTGAAAAGGCAGCTGTCTCCGTGAGGTGTCTGATGTTGAGCAGTCAGTTCGATTTCGCAGTGTTTTCACTGGTGATCCTGCTTCAACTGCCGCTATGAAATGTGCTTTCATGAGAAGAAGGATTGAATTTCAGGGGCTGTATTAAGCTTATCCTGGCTTATTCGAGGCCATTAGGCTGAGCCTATGCTCTGCTTGGGCCCTAAAACACAGCGGAGTCCTGAGAGCTCCTGGGAACCCTTCTGGGTCTGCAGAGCTTCTCCTTGGGTTAGGGGACAAACCGTGGTCAAGGGCTTGTGCAAACCCTTCCTTTGCAGTTCAGAACTGGTTCAGGTCAGTCCTTTTTGCTGTAGGAAAAGCAGCTTTGAGGAGACACATAGGATAATCTGTAGTAAGAAATAATCAGAACTGAACCCCGGGGCTGTGTCGCTTTGTGTTCAGTCAGAAGATCAGACTGGTGGTGGTGTGGTGCAGATTTGTGCTCGCCAGGGAAAGTCCTGAAACTCCTGGGCAGGTTTTCCTGGGTTTAATTCTGACTGGATTGAGCTAATGCATGTTCAGATCCAGCCCCATAGAGCAGAGCTGGCAGAAAAACTTGTCGGTCAGTTTCTTGAAATTCCCATGAAATTCAGCAGAGTTTATTTTCGTCAGTTTCTTAAACACAAACTCGGTTTTGTTTTCCTGTGCAGATAAACTGTATATAAAACATACTGCGACAGTAACTTTGATATAGACATGAGGAAACAGTCACAACATAATTAGAAAAATTCGGGCTTTCAGGGCTTAAAAAAGTACTGTAGAATGTGTTCATATCTCAGGAATTTTATGATGTCTATGGGCAGATATAGTTAACTTCTCAATGGACAGTCCACTTTTAGTTCACGTTTCTTTTGTAGCCTGGCAAATCCTTCTGTCTGTTAACATGAGAACCTTCAGCTTAGTGGGAAAAGAACATTATTTTTAAAGGTTGGGTTGCTGCTGTCGACACTGCTGCTACCTGAGTTAAGCTGCTTGGAGAAACCTGCCTTCATTTTTGCTGGATAATGCCATGCTTATCAGTGCTTCATCTTTGATTTTTTTAAAGCGAGTTTACCCAGAGGGAATGTTGTTTTCCTGCAGTGTTTAAGGGGAGGAGGAGGACAGTGATCCCTGGGTAACGCTGCTGTGTTTCAGCTGGAACAGGATGAGTTTCCTGCGGGACTCCCCTCTTGCAAGGCTGTGAGAGCACCATTAAAACTGGGATTATGCACAGAATAACTGCAAGTGTTCTCTCAGGGCCGTCCCCTCCTCCAGCAGAAATCAGCTGCTGTTGGCACTGGCATATCTAAAATAAATAAATAGTGGGCTAATTGTTGTATTTGTCTGTGGAGCATGATTGCCTTTTGAGCAGCGTGATTGTGCTGTACCCGTGGGAGCCAGGTACTGGGAGGGTGTGCAGATCCTGTCCTGCACTTGCAGGGAGTTCTGATGGTCATCCCTGTGTGTGGTCAGTGCCTCGGGGAGGGAAGTGTCCCCTGCACAGCCAGGGGGACACGCACGGATGCTCTGACTGACGTGTCCAGGAGCAAACCTGTTCTCCTCAGTCCCTGTGCTCTCCCTGTGCTGTGAACTTGGGATAAATGTGCCAAGGCTGACAGATTTTTACTGCCTCCGCTTCTGGCTTGTCCTGCTGAAGAAAATAATCAAAAATGACCCCCACAGATGTCTGATTTTTGGGAGGATTAGTGTGGTCAGCTGTTGCTGACAGCATCTTTTAGAAAAAAGTTTTCAAACTGGGTACCTGGGAACTTTTCTCTTAAAACCTTCCCAATTCCACTTTTTGCTTCACATTTCCCAGGCTGTCAGAGGCAGAAAATACTCCATTAGAGGTGACTGGTCATTCAGTGTTTGGTGCCAGTAACTGGAGTGGTTTTGTTAGTCCCTTGTGAGGAGACTGTAAAAAGCTTTGAAGCTGGATCAGTGTAGCAGTGATTCTCTCCCCTCCTGTGTGGGGAACCCTGTGGGGTCACTGAGTCCCTTCTCCATCTGCCAGTCCAGCATGTTCCTGAGCACTGGCCAGGCTGAGCAGCAGCATTTGTAGGGGAGGTCTCAGTGGCACTGATTTTGGCTGTTGAAGAATAGATGTAGCCAGTGCTCGCTCTGACTGTGGGGAAGCCTGAGGATAAATCAGGGTTTCAGAAGAGGCTCACCCCAGTGGGAATTGGCTCCCTCCTTCCCAAGCTGGAGCATCTCCTGCTGTGGTGGAGATGCCATCACACTGATGGGTGTTAGAGCAGTGTTCAGAATACAGGAGAAGGGGGAGTGAGGGTTTACATGGTGAAACAGGGTGGTTGCAGCCACACCAGCCCTTTGTGAAGCCTGACTGCAGCAGAGCTGGGACTGGGGAGCACAGCTCTGCTGGCTGGGAGCAGGAGAGGCTGGGGTTCCAGGCTGCCCCCCAGACCCAGCTCTGCAGGGATGGCTTGGCCAGCTCAGCCAGGAATCCTAAGGATGATCTGGTGAGGAACCCAGCAGTTCAATTCCCTGAGCTGCTGCCAGGCTAGCACCACCTCTGTGTTATCCAGAACTCTGAGATGGTTGGGGTAAAGTTGACAGACATTTCATTAGCGATAAACATTTCATCAGTAAATTGCAGAAGAGCTTTTTTTAGGGGTGTGCACTACCACAATATGTCAGAGTTACAATTTCATGGTATGTTGGGGTCTTCCTTGTGAAGAAAATGTAAGAAAATTGAAGCTGTATCCTGGAAGGTGATGCAGGAATTTGCTTGTCCATCCCTGAGCCTGGTTTTGGGCAATGGTCCAAAATATTTTTCTTTTTTTTTTTTTCTCCAAGAAAAAAAATCTCAAATGGAAGTCAATAATTTTGACCTTCACATTCCCTTGGGAACAGCTGTGGTGAACATCAGCCTCTTGTGAGGAAAAAATAATCCCCCTCACAGCCTGGGAAGGAAACCTTAATGCCATTCTAGAAAGGGTTAATTTGGAAGTATCTGTGTGTTGTTTTTTTTTTTTTTTTTTTGTTGTTGTTGGCTTAGACAGTGTTGCTTTGGGCTGTATTAATTCAGGGCTGAGCCTAATTTTGAAGCATGAAAAGTTTTTTACTCTGGAGTTGGTCATTTAACATCCAAGTCAGGAAATGGGGAAAGTTGTATTTCCAGTACTGCTAATTCAGTCACTCTGCATATTTCTGTATGTTTCGTGGCATATATCTTAAAATAGGTAGCAGTGTTTTTCTGTCCACTTATCAAGGAAGAATGGGAACAGACTGTGTAACATGCAGTGGCTGAAGGACTTGGCATTTAACAGGCAACCTGGAGCCCAAGGCTTTGGTTTTGTGTGCAGCCAGATTTGATCCCAGGGGAGCTGAGACCCCTTTACCTGGCCTGTTAGCTCTTGGTTTTCCTGGGTTTGTTTTTCATGGTTCCAGTGGCACAGATTTACAGGGATAGAATGTCTATGGTGTGCTTTGATTTAATAATCATGAAAGTTGTTATTGTTATTCCCAGTAGCACAGATCCTTTGGGAGTGAGGAGGGAGAGCTGGTTGGAGTTTGCAGAAGAAAAGTGTAACTTTAGGGTTTTATTGCCCTTTCATAGCTGCAAACATCACCTTTTAGATCTCTATGAATTTGTCCTTTCTGAGCTCCAGCCTTGCCTAACAACCTGATCCTTGTGCTTTTGGTAAACGAGATCATGTCCAGGGAAAGGGGATATTTATCCCTGTGCAGTCAGGGCTGTGCTCTAGGACAAGCAGAATTTCCTGCTGCTCACTTCTTCTGCTCTTAGCCCATTTAGAACCTCTTTGGGTGTGATGGAGAGAGAGGGTGGAAGTGTTTTGAGTTTTTTCTCTCCCCTGTGTGAGCATGGCCCTGGGCAGTGTTGGCTGGCAGGGCTCACAGCCTGCAGGAGCCTTGGTGCTCCTGCTCCTTGAAACCTCCAGCACAGGAGCTGGTTGGGCCTTCTGAACTCAGTGATCAAAAAGCTGGGCTTGGGAGGATCTCCAGGAAACCAATCAATGGGCTTGGAAAAGATGTCTTGAAAATCTGTTCCACTGGGTTTTTTTTTATCTGAGCTTGTGTTCTCTTTTGCTGTGACAGATTGAAACTCACTTTTTTTCTATATTTGAAACTCAATTTTTTTTCTATATTTACTGAAATGATAGGTGGGACCTGTGTCATTTGGACTTGGGGCTTTAGGGAAAATAAAGTTTTTAATACAGTGGAAGTTGGCAATGCTCAGTGTCTGTCTCCTCAGTGTCACGTTTAAGCCATCTATTTGAAACCTAGGATTGAAGTATTACTGATTTCACAGGGATTTGGTTTCCTGATAAAGCATTTGACTTTGAAAGATCTTAATCTTTATTTTTGCATGTTGTCAGGCATGCTGAGTGGGTCTTCACCTAATTCTGGTTTAGGGCCTGCAGGTGTAAGCAGGAGGCTGCTGGTGTCATGGCAAAATTTTATCAAAAAACGTTGCCATGAATTAGGTCAATACTTTGAATTTCTCAGGAGCACCATTCCAGCACAAAGGAGAAGCTTTAAAGGATGCTTAGACCTACCTTTAATTCCAGCAGAGAAATGTGATTTAGATACAAATCTGCCTTAAACTGGGGCAGTCCCCTGTCCCCTTTTCCCTCTGGCAGGTGGGGTGGGTTGGTGCAGCTGCACTGAAATCCAGCATCCTCTGGGATGAATGCCTGCCTGTGAAGCAGTCCCACGTGGAATGGGATGCCAGTAGCTGCTTGTTTTTCCCCTGGTTTATTTTTTTCCAAGCAGGCACTCTGGCCTGCTGGGTTTTCTTTGATACCTGAAATTCCACTGCAAGAACTGGTTGGGTTTTTCAAACAAACCAACAATCAAAGGCAAAGGGTCCTGCTGCTGTAACCTCTGGTGGTGCCCCCAGGAGTTCTGCCTGAATAATGTTGTGCTTTATTCTTTATTCTTTCTTGCAGGGGCAATAAGCCAGAGATGACTGACAAGATGTCGAGCTTCCTTCATATTGGAGATATTTGTTCTCTCTATGCAGAGGGCTCAACAAATGGATTTATTAGCACTTTGGGGTAAGAAGAGCTGTTCTCTTGTATTAAAAACACCCTAAGAAGGACTAGCAGAGCCCAGCTTGCTCTCCTGAGCCTGATCCCAGGGAATTCTGGCTAAAGCCAGGGAGCTTTATGGATAGATTTGGCCCTCAGTTTAAAAATGGCCTAAAGTGAATATGGCAAGGTAGATTTTGGGAGGCTGGAGAGTGTACCAATGGCTGTGGTGCAGTTTCAGGTCCTTGGTGGGGAGGAGGAACCTTGTCAGGTGAAGGGGTAGAGGGGGAATGAATGCAATCCAGTGATTTTCATGTTGTTGTCTGTCCCGTGTCCATCCGTGTGTCCCGTCCTGTCCTCCCCTGCCCCTTCCCCCAGTCAGGGGTGAGCAGACCCCAGTGCACTGTGCTCACTGCACAAAGGATGCAGCATAGGCAATGGAAGTAGTTTATAAAATATATATATCTAACAAAAAAAAATAAAATAAAAAATCAAATCCCCGAGCCGAGTGGTTTAAAAACCAGTAACTCACCCCTACAGCTAGTCTGGTCTTAAAATGGAGGTTTGATTTGAGGTTTCTTCTACAAACAAAATTGGTTTTCTCCTGTAAGAGGAGAACACGTTTGGACCCTTGTGCTTTGCCAGGGCTCTGGAGCTGCAGTGGGAGCTGTGTTGTGCCAGCTCCTGCCCTGGGTGCTGCCCACAGAGCCCCTTTGTGCTGCCTGCCACAAGGGCACGGAGCAGGTGCTCTGCAGCAGGGAGGAGTGAGTGCTGCTCCATTAACCCCTGAGGTGGCTTTCCACGGGGGAAAAGGATGAGCTGGCAGAGCAAAGCCATGGAATCGGAGCACAGCTCTGAGGAGGGCCAGGGGGTGCTTGATCCTGCTGAGGAGGAGCCTCTGCAAGCCTCAGGAGCTGGGTGCTGCTTGGGGAGGAGCCCCTGCAGGGTGAGAAGCTCCAGGAACACCTCTGGCCCCGCTCCCCAGGGCAGGAGCAGTGTGTGGCACACGGGGATGTGCCCGGCGAGGGGGGCACACACACAACCTGCTCTTTCTCATTTCCAGTAGCCCTAAGGGCCTCAGGGTGGGTACAGTCACAGCACATTTTTTGATGCCTACAGTCCAGATGCATCTGATAAGTGGAGCTCCCAAGCAGGGTACAGAGACAGCATCCTGGTAAGTGCCTCGGCAGGAAATGATGGGCTGGAATCTCACCTGAGTGACTCCGAACTAACTTGTAGGTTTAGTCCTCTAGCTATTAGGATTCTGGAAAAAAAGGGGGCAGAGAAGGAAGCAGACACTGAAGATGCACCATGATCTATTATAGGAAAGAGAAGAAAATATGGGATGCTGCCAGGAAGGAAAGAAGGTATGATAAAAGCAAGGGATGTAGTAAGTAGGGTTGGTCGAATAGTATTTGGCAAATGTATTTGACAAATTTCCCAGGTCCTCGTCAAATATGACACGTGCACTCTGCAGTCCTGGATCAGCTGTGTAACGGGCCAAATACTATCTGCTGAACACTGGCAACGTGAATTATCCTCTACATCTATCTGCCTATTGTTTTTCTTCCCAGTCCTGAAGCGAGTTTGGCAGTAAATAATTCCAGAGCGAGTAGAAAGTTGTTATGCCATGTGGGATCCCATGCGGTGCATGATGAACAGTATGCAGTGGCTGTGGCTTCTGAGGGCATTGCTGAGCAGATATTTTTCACCATGGGTAGTCCTTTTGGACATGACAGGCCCCAAGCACCTGTGTTTCCTAGGCTTGATGAGATGTTCTCATGGCAGGCCTGAAGACCCCTCAGTGTTCGAGCCTCCTCTTTGATTTGGTTAGTGCTGTTTTAAGGTAACTGCATTATATAATGGCCACATATCTCTGAGCCTAATTGAAGCCAGAAATCCTAATTGCTATGTGAAACATGAAATGCATTATCATCTTAATAAGCCTTCGTAATCGAATTAGTTTTGTCCCATATTTAATTTAGTCTTTGTCCTGGAGAAAATTAAAGCAGCAAAGGCAAGATTTGGTGTAATTGTCCTCCAGCCCATGTGGAGTTTTGACAGTCTGATGTCATAACGATGTGTAATGACTTGTTATGTGGTTACTGAAGCTTGAGGAGCAGATAGCACTCTACATTCTAATGCTGTCCTAAATCTCTGAAGAGTGTTCCTATTTAATATTCCTATGACATGTTGCTTAATCAGAACTTTACTCTTGCTGTTTCCCAAACTCAGTGCTGTCATCATGGTGATTACTGGTGTACAATATATCCTCTTTCGTGTTTCTCACCCTGTAAAATCTTCCTCTTACTAGTTTGGGAAGTTCCTCTTTGCTTTCAACTTAATCTCAGATGAGAGGGATCTGTTGCACTGAGCTTACCTGTATGGGATGATCAGAGTAACCTGTTTCCTTGATATTTTTGGCCCTTTATTCACCAGAAGCAGGTGCTTCAGCTCAAATGTTAACACCATTCATGTTGGAGCACTTATATATATATATGTATGTAGTACTGAGTAGGGAATAAATCCATGGGGAAAAAGCAATTCATTCTGAATGTTTGCATATGCAGATTCTAGATGCATAAAACTCTTGAGCCCTCTTAGTTTCTCTGATCTCTTAATTTTCATGCACTTCCTTTTAATTTCCTCTAATTGTTGTCTCAAGATGCTCCCTGCATGTGACCAGCCTCTGCAAGGAACAACTCTCATATTCTAGGTCTCAGTCTTTCTCGAGTTGATTCTGCATGAGAATGGACCTCTCAAACCTTTGACCTTGGAGTTTTACTTTCTACGTTTGTGTAGAAAGCCTCTTTGACAGATTGGTTCTAAGGGGCCAAATTGGGGCATTTAGGATCCAATCAAGCCCCAAAGTGTTTGGCTACAGGTGCAGTTTTGCAGTTTGGGAAAAGCCCAATTCCACCTTGATCCAAAGCTGCTCTAAGGTGGAGCAGTGGGAACAAGTGGTTCTTAACTGTTCCCTTTACTCTGGGATTTCCACTGACCCTGTGGGGCTTGTGCAGGGACAGACAGCTCTGTCCTGGCATTCCCTCTTGGGTTTGCTTGTCCAGCTCCCCCCTTCCTGGCAGAACAGGAGGAGGTTGGCTCAATCCCTCAGCTCACCTTGTGTTTGGCTGGTGAGCAGGAGGGTACATGAGTGCCTTCCTTTCTCTCAGCAGTCAATTTTTATTGTGGCAGTGACTGTTCCTGCCGTTTCTTAATGCTTGAGGGGTCACAGGGTCAGTGTCCAGTTTGCAGAGCTGTCATATTTCCCTGTTCTCTATTCACATAAACACGTTTGCAGCGTGGCTGAAATCTGTCCAAGAGGCAGGAACTGTCCTGAGGCTGTCTGTCACCTCCCTAGAATATGGGCTGTTCTGTCTGCACCTCGAGCAGGGGACACAGATGATGCAGAACACAGGAGCAATGACTTACTTATTGTCCCACCTACCAGGAGCATAGCTCTGGGCAACAGTAAAAATTAGCTGCATGCTTCTTAGAAAGATCTGGCATAAGTTGGCATTTGGGGAATGTCTTCTGCTGAAGTGGCCACTCGGATGAAATATTGCAAGTGAACGACTTTGGTTTTGTTGAGGAGGGTGGAAGGGGCTGCAGGGGGATGGAATCTCACTTCACTGCTCATTTCTTTGCAGCCTTGTGGATGATCGGTGTGTTGTACAGCCAGAAGCAGGTGATCTTAACAACCCACCCAAAAAATTCAGAGGTAAGTGGGTCAGACAGCTCCTTACCCTTCTGCTTAGAAATGATTCTTCATTTTCAGCCGTGATGTGTAACAATTTCTGACCTCTGTGCTTTTTGTAGCATATTTTAGTGTGGTTTTCTTCCAGGAGTGACAACTCATGAGGAAAAGTGTGTGTGTGTGTGAAATGTGTGTGGGACTGTGGTGCTTTAACCTGAGTCAGCCCCACCCAGTGGGATTGGGGGAGAACTGGGAGAGGAAGAGTGTTCAGATAAAGCAGTTTTGCAGATTAAGGAAAAGCTTCCCACACAAGCAAAACAGTGAACTGATTGCCCATTTGCCATGGGCAGGCAGGTGTTGGGCTAAGACAGATGCCATCTCTGCAGGCACTCCTGGCTCTGTGTCCCGGGGTGATTCCTCATGGTCTGGGGTGTCCCTGGGCCTGGCTGTCCCCCCAGCTCCTTGTGCACCTCCAGGTGAGGTGAGGAGCAGAGATCTGCTCAGCAGTACCTGAAACCTCCCTGTGTCACCAACAGCTTCCAGCATAAATCCAGCATGTGGCTCTACCAGTACTGCAAGGGCACTTCACTCTGTCCCAGCCAAACCCAGCAATGGAGAAAGCTTCATGAGGGGATGGGGTTGAGGTTGCAGTTGTTTTGTCTTTCAGATCTGTCCAAACTTTCAAGATCCCTGGGAATTTAATTTTTTTCTCCATTCTATCACACATTCTCTCTAATTACCCAGTACCAGCCCTCAGGGAGATGGAAAATAAAAAGGAGCAAGTGTTTGCCACAACTGTTGTTGTCTGACCTAATTTGATATCAGCTACCTTGGGCTTTGCTTTCATTCTGCCAGGAAACTTATGCTCAGTGATAAGAAATGAGTGCTCTGCTTTTCACAGTTTGGCCAGGGCTGACGTGTTCAAAAAGGGCCTCAGACAGGAAGGGAAGCACTAACTGGGATTTTGTTTGCCAAGACCTTGAGTTCTTTTCTGCACCCCTGGGTTACATCTTATACCCAGAGGATAACTCAGCCAAATATTCTACAATTTTGGTCTGGATTTTATTGTTTCAGATGTAGCAGCACCTGTCTCATTTCTTTGGATGAATCTTGTTTCCTCGGTTATGCTTTGCCTTTATCAGGGCCTCAGAATCACCATAATTCTCTTCAGGTTTGGCCAGAACTGCAGGTGATTGCCCTGGAAAGTCATATACAATCTGTACTGCTAGTTTTGCTTGCTGTTATTTGGGTGATTTCGGGGTTTTTTTTTTTGCCATGACATGATGTCGCATATAATGCAACTCTCCTTTTAAAATACTGCTCAAGTCTGTGAGTTCTTGTTGGTTTTTCTCCCTTTTTCCTGGAGAACTGAAGAGCTGATAATTGAAACACTAAAGAGGCAACCTGGGGAAGTTTCAGCATTCAGTGGTAAGCTCTCCAAGAAAGAACAGTGTTGTTGTTACGTGAAGCAGAGCCTTGACTTGAGGCATTCTTGATGTTAAAATTGCAAGGAAGAATAAAGCCAGATTTGACTGAGACTGCTGGGTGCAGAGGGAGGCGGAGGCAGAGACAGAGAGAGAGAAAAGAATGAGAAAAAGGCAATTCTTGCTAGCACAGTTTAGGAACTGCAAGTACAGAGAGACATTTGTCTGACATAAAACACCGTGGTTAGACATTGTAAATGTTCTCATATTACTTATAATTTATACAGGGGGAAAGAATGGTGTGAACCTTTTCCAACCTTTGTAGTTTCTTCAGTGAAGCTTTCATGGGGAAGTTTATGCTTAATGGTAAATGGCAACAAAAGTCATAAAATTTTAGCAGGCTTTTATCTTATTTATACACTACTTTGTAAATGTAGTCTGGGATAAAATGCTTTCCATGATAAATATGTTCAGAAGAAATAATAATGGAGTTTATCACCCCATCTTGACCAGAAATGGAAAATACCTCATTTTTATGCAGAAATTGAGTGGGGCTTGGAGCAACCTGGATAGGAGGAGGTGTCCCTGCCCATGGCAGGGGTGGAATGGGATGAGTTTTGAGGTTCCTTCCAACCCAACCCATCATGTTGGTCATCACAGCAGCTGCAGGCCTGAGGGGTGGGGTCAGGCACGGGTAATTATGAAGGATTGTTCAAAAATCTTCTTGGAGCAAGAAGAAGATGAATCAAATGGAAGTGACTCGCATTATACCCTTACAGAGGACTGCAAAAACACTTCTGTGGTTCTGTGACCTGTTTGATGTCCCTGTGCCCCAGGGTGTCCTGCTGCAGGGGCACTGAGCCTGTCTCCTTTGGCCAGGCTTGTTGATCTTCTTTTTGGTATCATTTTTTGAGAATTGTCCTTCTGAGCTTCTTAGAGCAGATCTGTCTTCTGCTGGCAGATGTAAACCAGTTGTAAATACAAATTTCATGCTTAATCAGCCTGAGGAGGGATCTCTAGAAGCAAGATTGACTGCTTAGATATGCACAGATGACTCCAAGAAAATTCAGCGTGAAACTCAAGCTTGTCTATCCAGGGGCAGAATGAATCCATCCTCCTTTTTTCCCTAACCACAGGTGCTTCAGGTTGTGAAAAGTCGTGTTGCATGTAATCATGTAATCACTTGCATCTGGTGGCAGCAGCAAGCCCTTGCTCTAGAGGGTGGGGGATTTTCTCTCTGCTTCAGACCCTTGAAATGGAGCAGAGCTGCTGTGCACAGAGGGGGCTGCGTGCCCCATCCCTGTGCCTGCAGAGAGGGATTGGGCAGCACTGCTGAAATGTGTGTTCTGCCACTGAGCACTGATTACCTGCTCGTGGTGTGAAAACAGCCCCTTCCCAGCTGGGAAATGACTGCTTGGAAAAGGGCTGGCTTTGAGGCAGAGAGGGAATGTGGATGTGTGTGTGGTGGGACAGGAGGATGTGCTGGAGCTGGGAGGGACGGAGCCCTTCAGTCTGCAGGGAGGGAAGTGAGCAGGGGGATCCTGAGGACACCTGGGCTGGCTTTGTTGACAAAAGTTGTGGAAGAAGTTGGCTGACAGATGGAGCTGCTGGTGAGGGAGCCCTGCAAAGGGTGAGGTGCAAGAGGCAGCTGAGAGTCAGAGGGGTGGTGCTCAGGCTTGGAGTGTGGAGTAAAAGTGCAAATGAGATGGTTTAAAGGAAAAAAAAAAAAAGGAAAAAGAATTCCAGGTTTATTGGATGGAAAAAAGTGAAGTGCTGGAGCTGGGAGGAACTGCAGAGGAAGTTAGTGCAGCAAGCTCAAGTTCCTGTGAGTGTTTACCTGCTGTCATTAAATGCTGTGGTTGCCTCTAGGTCATTGAAATATTCATTTCATCTCTTGAAGGTGTGAAGGCTGATCCTTTTTCTTACTCTTTTCCATCCCAAACAGAATTACTTAGCACCTGAGGTCAGTGGTAATTGGTTGGATGGAAATGATGGTCTTAGATTTTGGTGGACTTTTTTTTTAAATTCTAGCTTTCTGTGACCACTTTAAATAGAGTGGCTTGGGATTCTTTTTCAAGTACAGAATTTCTCTGGCCTTTTCTGCCTCCAGCTCCAAACAATTCAAAAGTCTGCTAAAACTGCTTTTCAAAGTGTGAAGGCTGAAGAGTGCATTCATTAGGGTGTTTCTTTTTAATAATGTTAATATGCAGAAGAGGTTGTTTTTTTTACCTTACTGCTGTAAATGTGCTGTGTAGAGATGAGATTCCTGGAAAAAAATCCTACTTGTATGGGTCTCCAAAAAAAGAGAGTTGACATTCCCTTGGTTATCTGCATTTGTTTAAACAGAGAAGACATTTAATGTTTTTATTAAGCTCTGATTGCCATCTTTGAGTGTGACTGCAGCTGAAGAGTGGCTGTAAATTAATTTCTTTTTAATGTGCATGGATTGATGTGTGAAGTGTGAGCTGGAGCTGGCCCTCAGCTGGGCTAAAGCCCCGTGTTTCACTGGAAGTCATTCCTGCAGAAATACACACGGAGATCCTTACTCTGCAGAGGGAAATGAGAGCTGCCATGGAGCTGGAGCTGCAGCAGAGCCCGGGGCTGCTGATGCTGTGCTGTTCTGTGCTGGATCTGTGAGCTGGGCTGTGCGTTTGCAGGGGTTTATTTGTGTTCGTTTGTACTGGAGCGCGGCCCTGCGCCCAGCCAAATGTGTTTGTTTAATGCAAGACACTGCTACTACAGCAAAACAGTCTGTCTGACAGGCTTCTCAGGAAATTCCTTACAGCTCTTTATTTGGGATGCAGAGCTGTCTGCCAGCCTTCCAGCAGCTCTGCAATAGCTGCTTGGAACTCTGGCAAAAAGGGCACTCACTGGGTTAATTTGTCCAGCAGCTCCCTCCTTCCAGAACATTGTTTTAGTAGTTGCTGGGCAACACTTTTTTTGGCAAGATGTTCAAGGAATGAACCCATATCTTAGACTTAAAATACCCTCATGGCAAAGCAGGAGAGGAGTAGTTCAAATTCTGTTTGTTCTTTTGATGCTAATCCATGCTGGGCTCCTGTGGCTGGTGCCTCTGCAGGTCTGGGGGCCAGCCCTGGGGGGCTCAGCCTCAGAGCTGCAGCAGGAGGAGCTCCCTGGGCAGCTTTAGTTTATAATTATATGGGTGTAAAAACTGTATTTAGTATGGACCATGGAATGGTTTGGGTTGGAAGGGACCTTATATTTCAGCCAGTGCCACCCTTGCCATGGCAGGGACGCCTCCCACTGTCCCAGGGTGCCCCAAGCCCCGATGTCCAGCCTGGCCTGGGCACTGCCAGGAATCCAGCTGCTCTAGGCACCTGTGCCAGGGTCTCCCCACCCTGACGGGGAGCAATTCCTGCCCCAAATCCACAGATTTGGTGGATGTTCTTGAGTTACCTCTGTGCTCAGCACTGATGAGGTCAATGTGCTTCTCCCCGGCAGAAATGTTTTGTATTTTGTCCCTCACAGCTTTGCCATCACTGATCTGAAGCCTCCCCACTCCTGCTTTGTGTTACATGGAAGAAACTCCATATGAAGGAGAAATATGAAGGAAATCTGTGATTCATGCAGGTCTGCTGGAGGCTCTGGAATTCTGTTGCACACATACACATTATTTACCCTTATTTAGCCAGGGCAAGCTTGTTTATAGTTTGGCATCAGGGCTGAGATTAGGGATTCTTTCAGTTGAAGGATCACATACATAATTTTCCCAAACACTTCTAAAAACTAAAAAACAAGCTGAAACAACCAGGTCCTTGTGCCTGTTAGGTTTGGAGGCAGCAGAAAGAGTGCCCTTTGTAGGCTGTGAGGTGGTTCAGTGCCACCCCTGTGTTATCAGGAATTTTCTGAGGGATCAGCCTGAGGTTCCAGTGAGTGGGCAGCCTTGAATCCTGGTGCTCTGCACACACACTTTTCCTGGTCTGCTGTGGGGAAAGGGATGATATCAGCTTTTTAAACTTTGCTGTGAAATAGCTTGAGTTGTTTGACTCCCTCAGCTGAGTTGGAGTGGGTGTTGTGCAGAGGTTTGAGCTGGAATGATGGTGAAGAGGTTGGGGTAGACCTGAGCTGCACAGCCAAGTTTGAGCTTTTTTTCCTTCTGAACATGGAGTTTCAAATGCTGCTGAAATGCTTGGATGCATTAATTATTAAAGTGCCTGGATTCCTTTAAGGAATATTTAAACTAGAGTCTAAATATGGCTTCTTTTTTTCCCCTCTGATATTAGCAGTTCAAATAGCAGGATTTGTTTTTCATGCAGGAAGCAGAACTTTGGGGAGTGCCTGAGTGCTGAGGCCAAAGCTTTCTTGCAGAGACATCCATCACTTGCAATAAAAACTCCTTTCCAACTTTGAGATGTCCAAGTCAGATTAAAATGCCTGTGCTGAATACTAGAAGTAGAAAGTGGAGCATAATAGTGAATACCCACTTACCACCTTCTCTATTTTACAGCGAAACACCATAAAAAGAAAAAAGATGCATTTTACCCCCTTTTCAAAAAGAGGTAAAAATCAAAATAAGAAGTGTAAAATCAAAATAAAGTTTTAGGTTGTTTGATGGGAGAGAAAAATGATAAAAATACAGTCTGTTGTTGTGCCTATAATTTTTTATTCAAAATTCAAGCATTGAGCATTTTGAGTAAAAAAAAATCTTTCCGTCTTGCTGACTTAGGATATAGTTAAATCTAAAATACATTTTGCTGCCTTGATGAGGAATCTTTCAGTATTTATAGAGCTGCACTAGAAAACTGCCAACTGCTCGTACGCATTTGAATTTGCTGCCCTTTATGAGATGAAGAAATCCTGAATCCTGTCTCTGAATTGTGGAACTTTAGCCCACTGCAGCCTACGTGCAAGCAGATGTTGGGGACAATTGTCACTGCAGCATTTGGGTATTTAAAAAAAGCTGGGAACTTGGAAGTGTTGCTTTTTCACGCAGACAAGTTTGCTTTATATCTGCTGAGGCTTGGGACACCCTGAATGGGGGGATGCAGGAATCAAAGGGAAGGTTGGTTGGGTTTTTTACTGTGGAGAGTGAATTGGAAAGCTGTTTGATTTCATTTCCTGCATCTCTTGCAGTGGTTCCTTACTGGCCTGTGAAGCCAGACAAGTCTGTGGTGCAGTCAGAAACTGGTTGTGTGGAGTACCAGGATATCCCAAAGACCTCCTGGCTCTGTGGTGCTTTGGGACCCAGAGAAGCTGTGGCTGCCTCATCCCTGGAAGTGTCCCAGGCCAGGTTGGATGGGATTGGAGCACCCTGGGACACTGGGAGCCATGGCAGGGTGGGAATGAGATGAGCTTTAAGGTCCCTCCCAACCCAAACCCTTCAGGGATTCCGTGTTGATGTGCTTAGCAGAGATAAATGAGTGGCTAAATAATTACTGGCTTTGTGAAGGTGGTGAGGATTTTTTGTGTGTCCACTGTTGAGGTGCTGAGATCAGTGGGAAGGGTCTGTGTGGCACAGACCAGGAGGATGTGTCCAGCTCAGTGTGACAGCTGGGGACAGTGAGGGGGGGCTGGGGACAGTGAGGAGGAGCTGGCTCTGTGGGGCACAGGCTGCAGAGGGTGGCTGGACTGTTTCCCTGCTGCTCTGTGCCCAGAGTCCTGTGGCCAAACAGCTGTCTGCCAACTTCTGGGCTTCGAGAGCTTTCCTCTGGGATGTTTTGCATGGAGATGAAGGCAGAGCAAAGCCCCTTTGGAACAGAAAGTGCCATTAATATGCATAACTGGAATGCTGTGTGAAACCCAATCTGTTGGTTCAGGTACAGCAGAGGGAGGAGAGAGGATTTATTTGAACTCCTGGGGAGAAGTTTGATCCCTGCACTTGGTCCCTCTGCAGATGTGGGTGGCAGTTCCATCCTGACCACTTCTGTGTGGGACAAGGGGGTTGGCTGTACCCTGAAATTGAAGAAATAAGCAAAATGTTCTTCTGGACATTTATTCTTTCTCAACTCTTGCAGGTCTGAGCCTTTTCCCCGTGGAAAGCTCAGGGTATTTCAGGTAGGATTGAGGAAGGGATTGCCAAAAAGCAATGCTGAGCTATTAAGTAGAGCAGTTCTGTTAATAAACCTGGTCCCAGCCTTGTAGACAAAAGAGTACTGTGGCTTTGTTGCCATAGTTTCAGTGCAAAATCTGACCTTAGCTACAATAACATTCGGTTAGAAAGAACTAGCTAATCAGTTTTCTAAAATTAGTGTGTTCCCTAGTACATAAGCCAGTATGAACAGGATATTTAATGAAATATTATACTTAGTCACAAGAGCCCAAGGGAGTGAAATGCCTTGATGAATTGTGGGGGTGGGGTGACATTGGTGCCTATCTTTTAATACAGCAAAGTCATTAAAATTGGTGGCTTGCTTAATATTTAGAGTAGTCAAGTGTGTTCTTCTGTGCACCCCATCTCTTTTGCTCTGTTCCTTCTGAAAGGCTCTCAGAGTCTGTTCTGTGAGCTGGCAGCATTCAGATGCTGGGGAGTCTCATCAATCCCAAGCACTTCCAGAGGACCTTCAGGTGGATTTCAGGGTGGGTGTTGTGTTCTCTCCCAGTGCTCTGCAGAGGAAGGAGGCTGGCTCCTTTAGAAGGATGCAGACAGATGGATAATGTCATAAATTGTGTGCAAAAAAGCCTGGGTGTGAGGACAGAAGTCTCCCAGGTACTGGGAACATTTTGAGCTGTACACTCATTATCTAAAGGGCTGAGAGACTTAAAGGAGAGCCTCAGGTAAGGTCTGGGGATGTAAAATCCTGCTGGCAGTCCAGAGCAGTCCAGAACTGAGAGTGCATTCATTGTGCCCAGGCTCACTGACCTGGCCCTGGGTGAGATTTTACCCAACTCTGCTAACCTAGAGCCAAAGATTTCTTTCTTTGCAGTACAGGAGCAGTGATGAATTATTGTTTTCTTATGTGCAAGTAGGTTATTTGGGTATAAATATAAAAAATACAAAATAGGTGAGGCTGGGTGGGCTGTCTGTTCTTCACCTCTGTTTGGAGTTCTTTGGAGCTGTGTTCACCTGCTCTTGGGTGCTTGAGACACCCAAATACATGGGGAAAGGTTTTTTAGATGAGGATCATCTAAATGGTGCTTCCCAATTTGGTGGGAGCTTTTGGAATTTGATAAGCCAGTGAGTTAGAGTTACCAGTGGATCATCACACCTTGTGGCAGGGCTTTGCAGCTGAGGTTAAAAGTGCTTGTGTTCAGTCAAAAGCAGCTGCAGTTCCCTTCAAGACGTTCCCAGGACTTAGCTGTGGGCTGTGCTGGGTGTGTGGAAGCACAAACTTTTGGTGCCAAACGCTCTCAGGTTTGGTTCAGAGAAGCATTTTCAGCTTGGAAGTGCTGACACTTGCAGGGCTGAGCCTCAGGCACAGCCTCCTGGCTCTCCTTTGCTCGATGATTGCTGATGAGCACACAGGCAGGGAAGGTGTGATCCGTGCTCCTGGATCCTCCACTTCACATCTACTTTTGCATCTTGAAGCTTCAGGAGTTTTGTTTTTAGGTCTGCCTTCCCCAGGAAGCTTTAGGGAGCCACATGTAGCTTTTGAGGAGCCATCATCTCAAGCCTTTTCCCCTGGACATTTCTCTTTGATTTCCCCTCATCCCTTGGCTTGCTATGGTCATGAGGTGTTTGGTTGTTCAGAGGGAGCAGGTGAATGCCCTGTGACACTCCTGGGGAGCTCATCTGTGTCAAACTCTTCCATCTGTTTTATATCATCTCCCCTCTCTTGCTTTTAGGACACAGTGAAGTTCTGTGCTGCTTGCAGGAGCAGGAAGTTATACTAAAATCTTCAGTTATTTAAAAAATTATTTATTTTAATTAATTATATAATTATTATTTAAAAAAGAAGGCTTTATACTTTGAAATAAGTTATAATTCAAAAATATGTTCGATTTAGGTTATTTGCTTAAGAAGACAAGAGGTAAATATGCTAAGTACTTGTGTCCAGGAGGCTTTACAGGTGCTGTGTCAGAGTGCCACATGGAAGTCATAAGTCCAAGAGGAACCCAACCCAGAAGTTAAATAATTTCACTCCTGATTTTCTGGGCAGCCTATTCTTCACTGAGCAAGAGTCCTGACTGCAGTGGTGGTGTCTCAGGGAGGTAAAGCTGTGAGTACTTGTGTTTGGGAGCAGTCAGAAGGCAAGTGGTGAGGCTGCCAGCAGAGCCAGCCACAGAAGTGTGCAGTGAGAGAAGGCAGACCCTGCCAGGTGTCTGCAGCAAACACTCTGTGCCACTCACATCTCGCTCCCTTCCCACACTGCTGGAGATGGAATATCCTGCCCTGCTCCTTGCAGGATCTGGATCCATCCTTCAGGATGAAGTGTGCTACTTAATGTGTCAGCACCTGAGTGTGATCCCTCTCCTTCAGCTCTGCAGTTCCAGCACCTCCAGCTGCATTCTTCACATTGCTGGGTGGAGATGGAGGTGCCAGTGCTGATCTGTCAAGCTCCTGCTGATTTGGGGCCTGAGTGTATAACAACCTCCAGTCCTTCCTGCCTGACTTGAAAGTTTGTGATCCAAACTCCAGGAAACAAGTGAGCTGTTGGTGAAGGTTCTTGTCTCTGAAAACTGCCTTGCAGTTTTTTTGCCATCCAGAGAGGAATTTGCTGCTTTGAGGTCAGTCTTGAAAAGACCTGACTGGATCTTTAGGAATAAACTGTTTATTTCCTTGCTTGGCAACTGGCTGGCTGGGGGTGGGGAATTGCAAAAATCCTGAATTAGCTTTAGTGGCCCCTGACAAATGTGTAAAAGAAGCCTTATGTTCCACCTGAGTGTGGAAACACCAGAATAGCCATTACAGATTGACACTGAATGCAATGTTCCTTGAAAATTTGATTCTAATGAACAAGTATTCAGTCAGAGAGGGACTCGAGGGACTCTAGGTGTTAGGGCTAGCACTTCTTCATTCCTAATTTGTGAAAACAGTCAGCACTGAGCCCTCAGTGTTGGCAATTATCATCTGTTTTGAATATGTAATGTACAGGAGTTCAGTGAAAACGTAACTCCTTGTGTTGTGGTGGAAGAGCCTTTCTGTAGCTCTCAGAGTAAGAAATCTCCTGCAAGCTCTACTGACAGCAGAGAAACCATGACAGTGCTGAAAACACTGCCACAGGATCCTCCCTGCCTGAACCAGAGCAAATTATGCCTGAGCTGGGTTTTATTGAGGATGTAGAGAGCTGTGCTATGCAGAAGCAATCTGGTAGCACTTAGACCTTGCATTTAGTGAATGTCAACCCTTTTATTTGTTGAGGTTAAAAATTATACAAGGAAAAAATAAACACAGAACTTGCAGGCATGAGGAAGTGAGGGAGCTGGATGAGGGAGCAGCCATCCTGAAAAGGAAAAAATCTGAGCTAGAGTTGCAAAAATGCTTTCCCTCCCCTTTGGAGCAGCACGTGGTCTCCAGCCAGCACCAGTTGGCTTTGACCAGCCCTGGGGCAGAGCTTTGGGCTGGTGGTGGCCCAGCACTCTCTGGGAGCCAGTCCAAAGGGGCTGGTTTGGGTTGGGGATTACAACCCAATTCCAACAGCTGCTCCTGCTGCTGTAAAGCTGTGTTTTATTGTCAGAGAAAGAGGAATAAATCTCAGCATTATTAGAGTGTAACCAGCACCAGTGTGCCAAGAGGAAGAGTTCAGTCCCCTCTGCAGACCTCTGGAGGGGAGGACAGGGCCAGGCAGGGCTGAGCTGGGAGCTGACTTGGGTGCTTTCCCAAACTCCTCCCAAAAGCAGGAATTGCAGTGCTGGTCTGGCAAATGCTCCAGACTCACAGCTTGGATTTACCCAAGGCCTCAAAGAAAGCACCAAGTGGTGGATCTGTGATCCACCTGGTACAAATGGCTTCAGCACAGAGCCTTTCTCAACCTCAGCATTTCCATGTATATTTGACTGGATTTTTATGGCAACTGCATCCAGGTGCCTTTGACTTTTTGCTCGTGTCTTAACACCAGGATTGAGCACAGAGCAATTCTGGAGCAGACACTTTGGTGCAACCTTGCTGGGGTAGTGTTGACCTACTTTGTTCTGACCTTCAGAAGTGCCTTCCTTGTTGATTGAAGAGCAAATAATATCCCATACTCAGGTGAAGGCCACAAAAACTGATCAGAAATTGGGGTCCTGCAAGAGTGACTCATTCACCACATTTTGCTGGGAAATGGAAACTGTGTGTTTGTAGGAGCACTTGGCAGTGTTATGGAATAATCCTTCCCTGCTGCAAAGTGCATCCTCAATAAATAGCAATGGCAGCACCCTGAGCTCCTGCCTTGGGCATTGGAGGTAAATCTGAAAGCAATATAGATTTTCCAAATAACATTCTTGGCTGGCATTGACAAGCTTTAAAATAAGTGAAAAATAGCTTTCCTCCCACTCCCTGTCAGGCAGATGGCCTTGGTCATGAAAAATGACAATGAGGAGAGGATACTTCAAATATCATCTATAAGATTTAATCCCAAATATAATTTTTTCCATATGCAGCCTGTCATGTGCTGCAAGTTTTTGTGTTCTGTGAAGATTTGGGCAACTTGACAGATGATAATTCTGCGTTGGGATCAGAATTTGCCTGCAGAGGACTCTGGGCTTTAACAGCTTATTTGTATTGCAGTCTCCTTTCAGGTTCATGTATATATTTCTATATGTATATATAAACAAATAAGCATTGTAGGAGAAAGGAGTACGGTGTATAGAGATGATTTTATATTTAATTGTAGTAGCTTATGCTATGAATATCCACTAATACTTCACAGCAGCTCCTTTTAATCTTAATATCACGGTTGACATTTAATTTGTAGTTTTTATCTGGTGGAAAAATAACTGAGAGGATGTGTTTCCATGTTTATTTTTTAGTATTTAGGTGCAGTTGCCTTGAAAGGTCAGATGGCATTGGCACAGCTGCTCAGTGTTCCCAGTCCTCAGTGCTGAGGAGGACCTTGAGGGCAGGGGAGCAAAGGGAAGAAATGTGATTAATTCTCTGCTCTCTGGAGTGTTTGGTTGAGGGAAGCCCTGCAGCTGTGCTGAGCTGTTTCAGGATGTGTTTCCAGAGGGGTGTCACAATTCCCTGTGCTGCCCCTACACCCACTGAATGGAGAGAGGGAGTCCTGGAAGGATGGGAGGGAAAAACCTTAGCCAGGTTTTGAGAAGTGGAGCCTGCGTGGACTCCTTATTCCTGCCACTAAAGAGTAAAACAGTGTTCAGAACTGAACAGGAGAAAATATTCTATTCTTCCAACTTCTTCCTGAATCTCTTATTGAGAGAAAAATATGAAAATATCCAAGTTTATTTTCTGAAATTCAGCAGAAAGAAGCAGCACAATCCAAGACCTCAGAGAACAAGTAAAGTTCTTTGGAGGGGGGAAAAAAAAACCCATAAAAATTGATTCTTCTTTTCAAGCCCTTTCCAGGGACAGGGGATTTTTCTCAGCAGAAATTGCTTTCTTTGAGCTTTCAATGTTATTTTCATACCTGATGGCTGCATACATTTGTGCCAGACTGAGGATCTTTGTGATCCTTCACTGAGGTTTGTTCCTGCCCAAAACCAGGAAGGGATTGAGTGGAGCTGTCTGCATCTCACACTGAATTAATTCCATCTTGCTGTACCTTGTGTTCCCTCCAGGTATTTCCAATGTTTACATTTGCTGTTCTCTTTCTTGTGCCTTTTCTGTGCAGGAGCTGCTGGATTTGCCTGTCTGCTCTGGGTTTTTAGAAGTCTGCTGAGCCTGCTCCTTGCTCTGATGTTTAATGCAAGACTGAAGTTAAACATTGTGTTGGGAGCTAGATATCAAAGTGTTCAAAAACCAGAAATAAAAGGGGGAAAAAAGTGAGGAGTAAAGAAGCTGCAGCTTTAGACTGAAAAACTCAGGAACTTTAAAAGAAAAACTTTTATCTGTCAGAGATTTTGAAGTGCCCATCACTTAATGTTCCTTCCTTCAAGTCCTGGTTGGAGGCTCATTTCAGAAAACCACAATGACTCAGCTGCTTTGAATCTCTGTTCTGTGGCGTGTGTTGGAAGCTCCCAGAGTTTCTCCCACCTCCAAATGTGGTTTTAATTGGTGGATAATTCACTGGCAGTATCTTGTGCACTGTGCTAATTTAAACCACGCTTCCAATATTTAGGTTTTGAAAGTGTAAAGGCCTTGTGCCCTGATACTGGGAAGTAGAAGGGAGAATGTTTGTTATTTTGCAAGTGTAAAGGTGAGCTTATCTAGATTTTTGTTTCAGTTACATGCTGAAATCCTCTGTACAACACTAAGTATTCTCGAGGGCAAGGCTTGCTTGTGGTGTTTTATGCCCTCGAGGTCTTTGGGAATGGTGTGGAGAGAGTTGGTTCTGGACAGAGCTTTTGCTGAAACAGTCAGGTGACCTAGTGAGAGTTCCTGAATGTATCCAAGGGAATTTCTGAGCAAATCCTGTGTAAATACACACAAGCCAGAACTAGTGGGCTCTATGGGAAGGAACCACGTGGCTGCAATAACCTTTTTATCCCTGTTTAACACTCAGAAGGCTGAGGGTGGTCGGAACAGATGGCAGGGACTGGATATTTGTGATGACTGGGGAAGGAAGGTGTCCAGTGCAATCACCTTTTCCTCAGACACAGATCCACAGGGATTCTCCATCCATGTGTGATGGAGCTCTGACAGGCTCCCGTGAGGCTTTGCTGGCTGCCAGCTGCCAGGAGGGGTTTTGGGATTCCCATGGAGCCACTCCAACCTCTGGCTGGAATTGACACCAGGACTGAGGTGCTGGCCTGGCTCTGCAGGGATTCCTGGAGCTGCTGTGCGAGGGCTGAGCTCTCAGCAATCATTCCTCCCGTGCTCCTCTCCCCGAATTTCTGTGCTGTGCGTGGAGGGGTTGCCATGGAGGAGAGCGTGGGGTGGGAGTGGGCAGGAGCTGCCTCAGGGCTCTGGGGGAGGATTCTCCAGCAAGGCTGCTCTTGCAGGCAGTCCTGGCAACTTCTGCTGTCCAGAGTGATACCTGGGAAGGCTGACCTGGAAACAGACTGGGCAGAATAAAAGGATAAAAGGGATTTATTGAAAGGATCCAGCNTCCACTCTTGGGCCTAAATTTTATATTGGTTGTCCTTGGTGGCCAGCTGGAAAGGAATTTTTTTGTCTCCCTACTCTGTGAAGAGAGCTCACCAACCCTTCATATGAAGCCCAGAACTGCACACTGAACCAGCACAGAATCTGAAAAACAAAAGCTAAAACTTAAGGCATCAAGAGCTCTGTGCATTCCTTGGGGAGAGCTCAGGTGGTTTGTGGGGAAGAGTGGAGCTTTTCTGTGAGCCAAGTGGCTTTCCCTGCACTGCTCAGGAGGGAGGAGGTGAAGACCTCATGGGTATGGTGACCATTGTGGACCATTTGGTTTAGTCAAGTTCCCTTGTCCATCCCATGTCCATTTCTGCACTGTTTAAACCCATTTAAAAGGAGACTGGACGTAGCACTCAGTGCCATGGTTTAGCTGATGAAGAGGTATCTGGTCATAGGCTGGACTTGATCTCAGAGGTCTTTTCCAGCCTAGTTCATTCTGTGATTGTGCCCCTTCAAGGATCTGCAGAACAACTCTTACTTCCTTGAAAGTCCTCTACAAAATTTTAATCTAGCAAAAGGGTGTTCTGGTGGTGAGCTGACGGATCCATCTGCTCCGTCACAGTGGGTTTATCAACAGTTTCAGTTTAAATATTTTTAGTGAAAAAGTTGATTTGTGTATGTAGCAGGCATATGGCTTAAGGCTTGTACTCAGCAACTGTTTGGGTGTATTTATTAGGAAAAGTACCATGCAGGGATGTTTGGTAAGATGATCTTGTTCTCTGGGGTGAGGTTGGGGTGTTTGAAGTTGCTCAGAATCCACGAGCAGCCCTGGAGTGCAGGCTGGAAGCTTTCTCAGTTTAGCGGTCATTTGTGTCCCCAAACGTGGGACACAGTGTCTGAGAGTGTGGGCAAGCTGATGACAACTTTCCAGACATGTTATCTCAAAGAAATGGAGATAATGTGCATGAAAATTGTAACTCTTGGCAGTGTGTGTGGTAGTGCAGTTCGGGGCTGGAATAGTAAATCTGTTCCACCCCGGTGTGCAGCACTGTTCTGTCCCTGCTCTGACCTGCTGTCACACTTCCAGCCTCAATATTGCCTTGTGAAAAATACAGGATTGTCCTCACAGTGTCATCAAAGCCATTTGGCTCAGAAACTGCTCTGCAGTGCACGTGGTTCTGCAGCAGCTCAGCTGTTTCTCCTCAGACACAGTTTTTGTCACGTTTTCAACCATACTTGCAGTGACTTTATCTTGTAAAAAGAGCCTTCAAAGCTTTTTGATTGAGCAGGAGGGGAAATCTGCACAGTGGAAGTGCTGCCACAGGGCACCAGTGACACTTGTGTTCATTAATGGTTCTCTGTTTCTGCAGGAGCTGGAGATGGTGGAAATACAGCTCAGAGTTTGTGCCAGCCAGTAGCTTTTGTTTAGACCCATAATCCTTTCTTGAAGAAGCTTTTCATTTCACTTACGTTATGCTATAAAAAATAATGGATTTGTTCTGTCAATACCTAAGGTGTGTATTTGAATGGAAAAGTAGCAGAATGCTGGAATATTTTCAGTGGGCAAAGAGAAGGCATGGTTGGTATTGTGAGGTTAACATTTTAAAAGTCCAGAGACCTTTTAAAGGTCAGAGGCAGAGAAATTTACCTTGTTGCTGCTAGTGGTGTCCTCTTCACAACATCTCAATAAAATGGGAAATAGACATGGGAGCTCCCAAGTGCTCATCCAGATCAAAAAGCTCAGGAAACTGCAGATAATCAACTTTTCACATCTTTCATCTAGCTTTGTGGGTTTGTTTTATTTTTTACTTCCATATCCTCAGATGTTTTCAGGGTACTTTTAGTTCTGTTTGTACCATTTATCTTGGAATAAGGTTCAGATATTTCATCAGGACAGTTCTGTGATGGAGCCTTTGAAAAACATCACTTGTCTGGGTTTCATTTGGGATTTGATGAAACAGTTACTTCTGAATCTATTTTTTGAGCATCTCTAATACCAAGGACACTTGCAATCCAGATTTCCTAACTTGTGTCTGGTTTATCATGTGGGAGTTGCTTGTTGCATTAAAAGGCTGACAATCTTGTTTTTTCCAAAGGTTGGAATTGTTGTGGGTAAAAATTATTCCTGTGCTGTACAGGTGAGTGACACAGTCCGGTGCTACCTCGTGCTGCTGCAGTTTTCCTCTGGAGTCACAAATCTGGGCAGCATTGTTTGAAACCTCCTCTGTGGGAGAGCTGGCAGGGGCACTGAACCCTCCTGGAGCTGAGGGTGCCAAGGGCTGGGTTTTAGGGGCAGGAACCACCAAGTGTCACTGTGGGGTGAAGTGGCACCGCTCAGGTGTGCTGGAGTTCTGAGAACTCCCCTTCAATTTACAGCAGAGCCAGAGAGAGCTCCAGGAGCCTTTGGAATGCTCCAGCCTGGCTGTGAAACTGCAGGGCTGGGTCCTTCTGTGGGACTGAATTTAAGTGTGGCTGTCTTGGCCACATGTCACCGTTTCAGGCTGTCCCAGCGTGTCCCCACCAGAGGGTTTCACCTCCTGCTGTGTGCCTCTGCCCTGCTCTGCTGACCCACAGCTGTAAATTGATATTATCAAACCTGTGGGATAGAATCAGATTTTCTTGGTTGCTTCTGCTGTTGCTGAATGCCAGGATTTTGTGCAGAAAAGGAAAATTCATCTGAAACCTGAAATCCTGCAAATCAAGGCACAAAAGTGGTGTAGATCTGGAAGCAGAGACTGGACCACCTGACACAACCAGAAAACAATTCTGATGCAATTATGATACATTAATAATTGGAAATAAGGGCAGTGATTGAAACAAATGAAGGAAGAGAACGGAAAGGAGCTGACAGTGTTAAAAGAAGATAGCAGTTGATTTTTCTGAACTTGGGAGGTTATTTCTGCTTTGAGGCTACTGACAGAGGTGGTATTTGTGTGCCAAGATGACTGTCTTTGCTGACTCTGGGTGGATGTGAGTGTAGGATGCCTTCAGTGGTGCAGCTGGTGTTATTTAATATTCTCCCAGCCCATCCATCACTCCTGAATCCAGAATTCTCCCTCACTGATTCATGTGTTATCATTGTGTCAGTAAGGCAGCTTGAAAGATGGCTGAAAACAGTGAAAGTACCTAATTATTGTTCTTTGTGGAAAAGGAAGTTTTTAAATAGCTGTAACACAAAGCAGCTTGAACACATGTATTTTCTGTAGCATTTTCAGGCACACACAGAGGATATTCTTTTTACTGGTTGTTTTTCTCTCCAGGATTTCAGGGCAATAAGGGAGGCATTTTCAGCACCTAAACCCAGACTTCTGTGCTTCAGAGTTGCAGAGTTAAGAAGTGAAACTTTTGGTTTTCTTTGCAGGTGTGTTTTAACTCTTTGGTTTATCACATGAAGTTTTGGGCTCTTACAGGCTCTTCTCTAGGGAGATAATCAGCTGTGATAAACCAAGGAGCCAGGGAAGCTGCTCTGTCTGTTGGAAAATAGACACCAAGTTAACAGAGTGTTTATTTCAGCAGAAGGCTCACACTGGGAGTGTGTATGAAACATCCCTGAGATGGATGATAGCGTGTTCCGCTTCTTTTGCTGGAAGACAATGAGCTAGCAGAGCAGGCAAAAATAAATTGAATTACATCCATGTGTCTAAAAAAGAGAGGAGAGAACAACAGCTCAGTCGAAGTTGAAAAAGGATCAGTTTCTCGTTAGCAGCTCTGCGTTCTGCTTGTGTGGAAGCACTTGGGTAGCTCTGTTCAGCAGGTGGATTGCACCTCTGTGGGACACATGGAGCATCCCCAGCATCTGGGACTGTCTTTGCAGGCTTTGTCTTAAGGGAAATTTATGTCAGATGTTAGAAAAAAGATTTTCACTGAAAGAGTGATAAATTACTGGAACGGTCTGCCCAGGGAGATGGTGGAGTCACCACCCCTGGGTGTGTTTAAAACAAGACTGGACGTGGCACTCTGTAGCACAGGGGCTCCCTGTGCCTCCCTGGGTCAGGCTGGGCTGGGTGTGGCTCAATATCAAGAGACAGGCAGATGGAGAGCCCAGAGATCATTTCTTTAATGATGGAAAATAACAAACACCCAGGACCCAATGGTCTGAGGGGCAACAACCAGACCCATGGGTGTGGCAACTTTAACAAGATAAAGGGTTTACCTGAGGCCAGGGGTCCAATCCCAAAAGCAGAACAGAGGTATGAGCTTATTTGTCAAAGGGATTTACCTTATTTGTTTTGACCCAACAGAGGGCCAGAACAAGAAACATGTTGGCCAGTTTTGGCATGATGCCATCAGCATGCTGCTTCCCCTGGTTTCAGGTTGATGCCTGAACTGTTATCCATCTCAGTTAGATTGGTTACTACAGCACTGGCTGCCATGGCTTAGTGGAGGTGCTGGGGCATGGGTGGGACTGGATGAACCCAAAAGTCTCTTCCAGCCTGGTGATTCTGTGGCTCCCAGGTGCTTCAGGTGATGGCAGGTGTCTCTCCCAGGGGCTCTGGGGGCTTTGCCTGTGTGCAGAAGCAGCCCTGCGTTTCCAGCCCCACGGGGCCCCCGAGGACGTGCTGCCCGTGGGGTGGACGCCCGCAGGCCCGTCCTGGCAGGCTCTGCTTCCTCTCGGGGCCGTGGAACATTTGTTCTTCCCATCTGCAGCACAGCCCAGCGGGGCTGGCTGCTTCCCATCCCATCCCGGGATCCAGCTGTCTGCCGTCCCGGATCCAGCGTGGCTCTGCTCCTTGGCTCCCGGGCTCGCTTCCCTTATTTGGTAACACACAGCTCCCCGGCTCTGCCTGCCCGCGGCTGCTTTACTGGTTTAGGGACTATTTTCCACTTTCATTTTTGATCTCTAAAGCCGTGTGTTGTGTTTCAGCAGCGGTGCTGGCACAGCTTAACTCTTAAGTGCTGTCAGACTGGAATATTGTGGTTTTTAGAAGTGCTTGGCTGTTGTACTCTCGGCTGTAACGCTCTGCGTTGCTGCTGCAGAGGCGATATATGGCAGCACTTGTGTTTACGGGGTGTATACACCTTGTCAGCATAACCTGCTTATTAAAATGACTTCCAGAGTGCAGCCTTCAGTGCTAAGATTATGTTCTGGAGGCCAGATTTTAATTAGCTGCATGATTTGTTGGCGTTTTCCGTGCTGTGTTCCCGGGAGGGGAAGCGGCGCCCAGCGCCGGAGCAGGCTTGGACAGATTGAGCTGCATCACTTGATCGGCCTCAGCAGAGCATCTCTGGGCCCCTGCCAAAAAGGATGGGGGCTGTTTAAAGTGGAGAGAAGGGAGAGGCCTTCAGGAGGTGAAAGACTCAGGCACAGCAACAGAAAGCAAGGAGTAAAACTTCCAGAGTGGGAAGGGATTGTGGGCAGTGGTGTTCTGCTGGGTTTGCCTGGCAGTGCAGCACAGCTGGGCAGCAGGGCTCTGCTCTCTTCAGCTCCAGGGTGTTGTTTCCTATAGCTAAGGCAGGCCTGGGTTTTGTGCATTTATCTTTGCTTTATTAAGCCGGTTTCTGGAAGGCTGAACATCTGTGGCAGCTCAAGCCTCCTGGGTGCTGCCCATGTCTGCCCACAGAGTTGGTCACAGCTGGCTGTGCTCTGTGAGCTCTGCAGAGGAGACTCCAGCTTGGGAATTCACTCAGATCTGTCCAAGGCTGCTCTCAGTTGGCTGCTTCCAGAGAGGAGGAGGGTGGGCACGTGGCACTGCGATGGGGAAGGATCCACGGTGTGGGAACTGTGGTTAGAAAAGGAGTTGTCAATGCTGTGCTGTGACAAAAAGTGCGGTTGCTGCCTTGGAAAATATAGAAAAAGAAACGTTGCTAAAAGCCAGTAATTATTTTTTCCAGTTTTGCTTTCTGGCAGAGCTTCAAGTGAAGTTTCTTGTACTTCCAGAAAGGTATGAGAGAAAATCCAGAGGGGCAGTGGGCAGGAATGTCACTGACTGGTCTTGCATCTCGGCAGCTGTGGGACAGAGGGGCACGTACTGCTGGGAGAGGGAGGAGTTCTCTTCTGCCATCTCCGTGTGGAGAGGGAAGAAAATCATGGCAGGGAACTGTAAAAATGAATGGGTTAGATACAGAAATAGTGGAGTGCTGGAAGGGATTGCCTCAGGTGTTACACCAGGAGTGGAGCTCATTCTGCTCTTGGAAGGGTGGGATGAGCTAGGGAAGCTCTCCAAGGGGCTGCCAGCCCTGAACCTGCATTTGGAATTCTGCAGGTGGCAGTGGGGCTGGGAGCTCAGGAGGGCAGCACCTGGTGCAGGAGGAAAGAAACAAATAAGCAATTCAGGCAAGGGATCCCAAGTGCTTCATTAGCGTAAGAAAAATTGAAGCACTAAATTCAATTTTATTATTTCTTCCATTCTTCCATCCAAGACCTCAATAATATTATCAAATATTTATTTAATCTCCCTACATCTTTTTTTTGGCAATGCAGTTTTTCTTTAAGTCAAATCCATTTAAGAGCTGAAAAACTTGCCTTTTCTCTTGTGTGATGCTGTGGCGGTTCATTCCTTGTGACACACACACGAAACGTTTTTAAATAGAAGTGACTTTTATTATGCTGTTCAGTCAGCTCTGTCTAATAGCACAACAGTATTCTTTCCATGCTGGTCAACACTGATGCTTCCAGAGGGGGTTTGAAATTTGATCTTCCTCATTCTTCCTGTGCACAGACTGTCCAAGCTTTCCCTGCCTCCTGCCCCCATTTCCTGCCCTGTTTTTTTCAGCAGGAACTTGAATCCGGAAAAGCAGGAGCAAGTGAAGAAGCAAATGTGAGAGTGAAATCCAAGGGGTGAGAAGCCAAAATTAAATGAAGTTTGGCCAGAAAATAAATATGCTTTGGTTTACTGCCAGGGTGAAATGTAGACTGAAAAGACTCAAAGGTTTTGAGGAGGGAATGTCGCAGGGTGCCTGTCCTGAGAATTGTGTTGGTGTCTCACGGGGAGATTTGTCATGGAAACTATTAAAGTGGAGTTGGGAATGGCTTCCTGGGTCAAGGATCCAGCTCTCAGGCTGGGACAAAGGCTAGAGCCACAACAATTTACTTAAAAATGCTTCTGCGAGTCATATAACATTAGCTTGCTGAATTCCTTTCCTATAAAGTGTGAATCCTTGTGTATAAAAATTGATTTTCAGCACTTGTGAGGGAGAGAAAGGGATGGCCTTTCAGTTTGTCCAGCTGACCTCCTGTTCAGGGTTTCTTTTCATGCTGGCCCAGAGATGGGCTGAGCTAAGACAGAAACACTCACGGGGACCAGCAGCTTCCTTGGGATCCTGGGCTAGCTCACATTCATGTGTGCAGCTCTGAACCCCTCTCTTGAGGTTTTTTTCCTCTCTTTTCCCCTCTCCTCCACATGAAGAGGTTTTTTTTTTTCCCCTGACTTGTATCTGTTATTAGCCAGGAGCCATTAAGGTGCTTTGATGATTTATAAAGAGATTATTCTTAAGTAGCTTCTCCTGGTCAAAGTTACCCATTGTGTCCATAAATGAGGCTGTACCTTAATGCTTCCAGGGATGCCTGGTGCAGTCACTGTGTCCTTAACAGCTGCTTCTGAGGGAGCTTGCTCTGTTTTGTCATCTCAGATCCCCTGTAGCCAGTGTTGCCCATCCAGGGACACATTATCCATCGTGATGACAAGGAGAGGAATGGCTTTCTTGCTTTTTTAGCCAGAATGGGTGTCAGATGGGATGTGTTGTAGTTAAATCAGTGGGGTTTAGGGTTTTTTTCCTTTCTACTTGTGCTGCTCTCTCTTCTGGCTCTGTGTTTTCACGCAGCATCTTCTTTCAGTACCAGAGATAGAAAAAAGCATCTGGTCTTTCCTGCAAATGTTTCCTTTTGGAACTGCCTGTATATCCAGTGTCTAAATATTTCTCTCTTTTCGAGTAGCAGCTTTCTTTTTGAAGGAGACCAAAGAGGTTACGTGTAGAAATAAAACAAACACTGCTGTGTTCTGAACTCTTTGGAACACAAGGTGTTTACTTAAAGGTGCATTTCTCAGGTCAGCTTTAGGAGACATTGATATTGAATGTCCAGCTCTCAGGTAGATAATTTTTCTCTCTCTCTGAAATCTCTGTTCAGTCTTCTCCCTTTGCTTTGATACCACAGCTCCAAGTTAATAACAATTACATTATTTCCTGTGTTGTTACAGCTTGAACAAATAAGCAGCAATTCCCATTGGTAAGGCTTTGCATAAATGAATATAATAGCAAGAGGGTGGTTACCCTCGTGCCTTGTAGATAGGAGTTGAGGGTGGTTATTTTAACATAAAAATTAAAATATATTTAGATCACAAATCATGCACACTCTCAATTTAAATGTTGGTTGCAAGGGTGATTTTCTCCCTTTATTCTGCTTTAAAAAGCAAAGCCTTGAAAGCCCTTGAAACACAAGATGCAGCAGCACAAAGCAGGGAGGTAACAGACGTCACCACAGCAGAAACCACTAATAAATTTTGTCATGTAATTAGTTCAGGGTTTGACTTCTGAGTGATTGGGCTGCTTTGCAGAGGGATGTGAGTGCTGTGAGATCTTTGGGCCTGGAATGGAATCCCAGAATGGTTGGGGTTGGAGGGACCTTAAATCCCTTCCAGAGCCACCCCTGCCGTGGCAGGGACACCTCCCACTGTCCCAGGGTGTCCCAGCCCCAGTGTCCAGCCTGGCCCTGGGCACTGCCAGGGATCCAGGGGCAGCCCCAGCTTTCCCTGTTCTGTACCAATGCCCTGCTCACCTGTGCTGCAATTTCCCCACTTGTGCAATGGCAGAACTGTTGGCAGCACGAGGTTGGAGTTGAACTAAGTTGAGTTCTTCCACTGATGCCTTAAGTTTTCGCTTTTATATTTTTTTTGGACTCTGTGCTGTTTTAATGTGCAGTTCTGGGTTTCATATTCAGGGTTGCTGAGCTCTCTGCACAGAGTAGGAGACAAAGAATTCCTTTCCAGCTGGGCACCAAGGACAGATTTGAGGCCCAAGAGTGGAAACNATCAGGCTAAATGTGCAGGGTCCAGGTTTGGTTTCTTGCTGGGATGGAGCTGTGGGTGGATGGAGCTCCTCTGGGACCACAAAACCCCTGTTCTGATCTGAGCTGCTGTGCTCCCTCAAGCAAAGCTTGATCACTGGAAATTGAAAATGAAAGGATGTCTTCTCATCACAAAGAGAGTCATTTCAGTAGGATCAGGGTTTTTTCTCTCTTTCTTCATGGAAATGCAGGAATGATTAATAATCAACACATTTCTGTGGCGGCTTTTGTTCTATATTCTTTGAACCTCTTAGGCTGTCATCTATTAATTTTAAATCTCAGAAGGAACAAGTATAGAAATAGATGATGGAGTAATGCAAGGGTTTCTGAAAAGGTGAAACTTGTCTGTGATTGAGTATGTGCATTTTGTATTATTCTGTCTCCTGTGTGAAAATACTGCATTTGAGCACAGGAGAGGTCTTCATTTTGTCTTTAAATAAACTCCTCATCTTGTGGAGCGTTACCATCCTTGTGAGTGTATTAAAGCTGTGCAATTTCGTAAATACAAAGTCAACAACTTCTATTTACAGTATCTCCATCATTGCCAGCTATGTTACTTCTTCATTGCTGCTATTCATTCGTATTTAAAATAAAAAGAAAAGATACTATCTGTGTGTTTATTCTCTCCTGTGGAGCAGGCTTTGGCCTTGGGAAAATATCAGGTATCTAAGTATAGAAAAGTCTGAAGAGAAAATGCTAAATTTCAGCAGGGAATCGCTGGTTTTCTTTTAATTTTAGTTTTGCTGTGCAAAAATGAGTTTGGTTTTTTCCAAGTAATGAAGAAACAGCTGTGTTGGTGTTAAATATTCAGTGGATTTGTAAGTAACTTATTTAAAGATCTTCATCTTTATAGATTTCCCTCATTTGAAAGTGCCCTAAAGTATGATTTTTGTGAGGAGGAGTAATTTCTCTTGGTTCTTACCTTTCTCCAGTTGGCATTTTGGAGAGTCTGGGTTTAAAACCCGAAATAACAGCACACCTTTTTGTTGCCAACGAAGTATTTGATTCCTGCTCTCTCCAACTGCAGAAAAGTTGGTGAAGACCTTCTCCTGAGTGCTTAAAATAGGCAGTGGAGATTTGGAAAAAATGATGAGTGGTGGATTGCACAACCAGCCTGGCTGGAGCTGAAACTGCTTCCAGATCTTTCTGGAACGGGCACACTGGAGAAGGGCAGAGGGAGGAAAATGGGCTGGGGCCCCCCAAACTGAGCTGAGCTCTGGCAGCAGCCAGGATGGCACCTGAAGAGCTACAAAAAGAGGTAGGGGAGAGAGCCTGGAGGGGCAGGACGCAGGGAATAATAGCAGAGAGCAGGGTTGGATGGGATAATTGGGATGAAATCCTTCCCTGGGAGGGTGGCAGGCCCTGGCACAGGTGCCCAGAGCAGCTGGGGCTGCCCCTGGATCCCTGGCAGTGCCCAAGGCTTGGACTTGGAGCAATCTGGGACAGTGGAAGGTGTCCCTGCCATGGCAGGGGTGGCACTAGGTGAGCTTTGAGGTCCCTTCCAGTCCAAAACAATCCATGATTCCGTGAGTCTTTTCCATTCTCTGAAGGGTGTTTGAGATTGCCTGTTCAGGAGTTTTCTGAGCTGTCCTCATAGACCAAGGGTAGAATTATTGAGATAATGACAACACTTAATGCTAAAAACAGTGGGGAAAAGCTCTGAAGGGGAGACTGGAATTGCATGGGAATGTTTGACTTGGGTATTTCTAGGTAGTTTTGTGTGAAAAGAAGGTGATGATGTCTTGGGTGGGCTCTGAAATACTCAACTCCCTTCTCCATATCATTTCAGCCTCTCTAACCCTGGTGTTTGCAATTTTGGACAAGTCATGCATTATATTTGCAAATAATCTTGTTAACTTACTGCTTAATGTACTTACTAATGTACTACCTAAATGTAACTTAAAATCACATATGCTGGAGTCCATTGTAAGAAGAAGAAAAAGCTCAGTCTTCCTCAGGTTTTTTCGTTGTGCTACGAGAGCAAAAATTGGGCATTTGAGATGTGGCTGCTTGGGCTGGAGGGAAGGGTTGGAAGTTTGGAATCTGTGCTGGCTTGGGAAGGAACAGAGCCTCATCAAGAAGGGAATGAAAAACATGGGGTAGAAGGAATTGGAATAACATTGCTGGCAAGTTTCCCTCTTCCTTGAACCCCAAAATACTTTGGAACACGGGGGTTTTTAGCCCTCCCAGGATCCTGCTTTTACCAACTCCTCTGTGCTGCTGGTGCACGCAGAGGGGAGCCAATCCTGGCTGGGATATTTCGGGGAGCTGCAGGTGGCAGAGCCCACGTGGGCTGTGGATGTCCCACCAGGGAGAGCGTTCATCTCTCACGTGGTGCAGTTGCAGCCTCGTTTATTCCTCGCTGACGGAAGAACAGGATTTAGCTGGGAAGCATTGAAATGCACATTTAATACATGTAGCATTCATCATCCTGATGGGGCAGTGTAGGATTATGCAATCCCTTTTTCCTGCAGGACCTTTGTTGGGTGTTCAGGCTTGATGTATCATCATTTCATCAACAGTGACGTAGTATTTTATTTTTACACTTCTTCATTGTGCAATTCTGCCATTTTTCACTGTGTATCGTGAAGATCTGAAAGGAATGCATTCCTTCCTGGTTAATATGCAACTAACAGTCTATAAAAAGATGTCGTTACTGTGCAGTAATTGCTTTATTTATCACCTTTCCTATGTGGCTAAAGCTGCTCGAATCACTGAGCGGAGCAGAGCTGAGGCCTTGGGCTGCTTCAGCTTCACTTTTGATTTTTGGCTTTGGGTTTTTGGCTCCTGTTGTAGAAATAGACCTAAATTCCATAAGGATGGTGTCTGACAAGCAGGGGTTTATCTTGCACTGTCATCAGGACTGCGGGTTACAGATCAACGACCACGATGGTGCTCAGCCAGCACATCCTTGACTTTGTAAACATCCAAGGCAACGGGGTCTGGAGATCTAAAAATCTTCTGGCCATAAAGTTCATGTAGTTTGACCTGTGGTGAAATACATTTAGTGGCCATATGAAGGTGAATGAGGCCAAGTTGAACTTCTCAACCACTTCAGAAATAGATTTCATAGAACAAATAGTAGGAGAAAAATATATTGGGTGCTTTTCATTGTTTGTGTTAGATCTGTAGCTTTGTTACTAGGGAGAAAACCTAAGGAAAACATGTTATGCTTTCCCTTCTTGCACTGGACAAGGTCAAACTCTTGTGGCCCTCTCTGGGTGCTTCAGGCAGGAAGAGGGAGTTACTTGCAGTTAACAATTTGGAAGTTAAGCCTAACTTGACAACTTTTTTGACTGAAAAGGATGGAAAGAAGTGCACTGTGACTAAATCTAGCATACAATTAATTCTTCTCTCTGCAGTTCTGTGTGTTAATTGCTGTCATTGTGTGAACTGATGGTTTAAGCAAAAATAGAAAATTTTATAACTGGTGTATTGCTTACAATGCAGAGTCTTAGCTCCAAGTGCCAGCCCGCAGTGGCTTTTGGAGTCTTTGCTGTGCTGTCAATCTCTGTGAATCATCCTGATGGAAATGAAGAAAATGGTGAAGAGCACAAACCTGGCAAGTGTGGTTTGCACTTTTCCTGGTGGTTCAGCAGCCCCAGGCTGGCAGTGTGGATGGAAGTGGAGCTGAGAGTTTCTGCAGAGATGCAGCTCAGGCTCTGTCCTTGTGCCCTGAGCTCTGTCCTTGCCCAGTGTCCCTCTGTCCAAGGGCCCCAGTGCCATACTCAGCTCCTGCTGATCTCTTGCTGGGGTCCTGGGCTGGTAAACCAGGGTGGAATGGGGTGATCTCTAAGGTCCTTCCAACCCAAACCATTCTGGGATGCTTGGCCCTTCTGTGGAAGGTGTTTGGTGTTGCCTGGTGTGCTGTGGGGATGGATTGGAGGAAAGGCATGAGAAGAGTGATGGTGTCCACCTCAAACAGCATCCACAGGTGAAATGATCAAGGTCTGTCCCAGCCCCTTCAGCAACTTCAGCCTCTGGCAGAGCTGCCACGACCTGTCTCCAGCATGGGGTTTGTCCCTTTCTGGTTGATGTGCATCCAGAGTGGCCATGAACAAGCAGCTCTGTTGTCAGGCACTGAGGATAAACCCCAGCTGGGTTTCTCCCCACCTTGCTGCCTCCCAAACTGCGATGCTCGGCCCTGGGGATACACCAGGAGCCTGGAGAAAGGCTGTGTGAACCAGCAGCCTGAAGCCTCGCACCCACCCTGCTGCCAGAGAGGCTGGGAACAGCCTCCTGCCTCTTCTGGCACTTTGTTTGAACTTCTGAGCTGCTACTTTAGGCGCTGCCTTTGAATAGCTGAATTTATTTTTTTGCGTGTTCCGTTGCTTAGCGACGACAAGGGGAAAAACAGTCACTGCAGCTCATGTGGGTTTATTACTGATAAGTTAGCATCTCTACTACAGAAATGTATTTTTAATAAGACTAATGAGCTATGATTCCTGACTTTTGCCAGGCAGAATGTTAAATAAACTGTGTTGCTGCATTGGGTATAGAACCTGGCACCCTGAAGGGTTTGATGTTACCTCAAGCCATGCTTCGAGTGACTGTGCTTGTGCAGGCTATTGTTTGAGGGTATTTTATGCTGCTGTCATCTCATTAGATGACGAGTTTCTCCTATTTTTTTTCCCCGTTTTCCCTAGCAATAGAATGGATTCGATTTAAAAACTAAACTGATAACAACAGCAGTGAAAAAGTCCAAAGCAAAAACCTCCCCAGCCTGACAGAGTTTACTTGCTGAAGTACAAAAACTCTAAGCTGAAAGTGCAGGAACCGAGTCTGTTTGCCTGGGAAAGCACTGGAACATGTTCCCATTTTAGTCTGGTACCGTTTTTGACTGGGACAAGTTATAAATTTTCTGGTCTTGCATCAGATGTTGGCAGCAGCAGTTAGTTTTTATCATTCATGGGGCAACATTCCTGCTGCTCAGAAAAGCATTCTCCTGATCAAGAGCTTTTTGGAGTTTGTTTATAAAGCTTTCCTTGCCGCTGGAATATTTGGAGAGCGTTAGCAGCACGAATCCAGATAATCATGACTGGCTGCAGCCATGCCTGTGTTTGTTCCATGTTTCTCCAGATTGCCTGTTCAAGCTGTGTCCCATGAACCGCTACTCGGCGCAGAAGCAGTTCTGGAAGGCAGCAAAGCCAGGAGCCAACAGCACCACGGATGCTGTGCTGCTCAATAAACTGCACGTGAGTATCCCTCTCACCCTCAGCACTCACACCCCTCCTGCTTTCCGTGAGGATTTCCAGCCAGCTTGGCACAGTTAGTGAGGAGACACCACCGAGCGTGCACAGAAAGAAATCAGCTGCAGGGTTCCTTCAGAGACGTTCACTCCGAGTCTTCAATCCTCTGATTTCTGACAAAATCATGGAATAATTGCTGAGAAATGAGTAAGTTGCTGAGTTGGAAGGGACCCACAGGGATCACCTCAGCACAGACACCCCAGCAATCCCACCCTGTTCCCAAGAGTGTTGTCCAGGGCTCTGCAGCCTCGAGGCTGTGCCCGTTCCCTGGGAGCCTGGGCAGTGCCCAGCAGCCTCTGGGGGAAGAGCCTCTCCCTCATCTCCAACCCAAAGCTCCCCTGGAACAGCTCCAGCTGTTCCCTGGGTTCTGTCTGTGTCACAAAAAGTGGACAGAACCCCCTCCTGTTCCTGCTCAAGGTCTGTGTCCCCCAGTACTGTGTCCATGAAACTGGAGTAGCCCTGGGAGCTCTTGTCTTTAACCTGTGGTAGAGATAATGGTGCTCCAGGGGAGCATTTTGGGTGTTAAAAGCATGAAAAAGGGACCTTGGAAACAGCTGCACAGAGGATTCTCAGGGTCTGCATCTCAGCCTGGGAAATCAGGAGCTGCTGGTCTGATCAATCTATTGGGACTGCTCAAACAAACATCGCTGCTGTTGATAGATGGCAAGGTTGATGGGTAATTATGAGTAATTATAAGGCCAGACAGCCTCTCCTTCCGTATTAGCTTGCAGTATTTAATATTTTCTGGGTAAAATGTTGACATTCAGCAGCTGAAAACTCAGTAAGGCAGTTGATTGCTGTTTTTAGAGCTCCTATATAAAAAAAAGCCAACTTAACTTAAATACCATCTGTTGACTTTAGAGTTAAATAAACTCAGTGTTTATGTTAAAATTACATAGCTGGAGTACTTCATGTCAAAATTACAATTCTAAATATTTTTAGGTTCTTTAAGCCTATATTAAGCTCATTGTAGCCTGAAATACGAAATGGCCCCGTAGGAGAGTGTCACTTGCTGATTGCCATATGGCTGCCTCGCTCCTGCACTTCACAAAGACCCACTGGTGGACTCCTTCTGCTTCAAGAAATGTATTTATAACCCAAAAGTATCAGCCTGGCAGGGACAAAGCTATTTTGGTAGCACAAAGCTCCCTTACCTGGGCCGTGTTTCTCATGTTGATAAGGGAGGTGGGCTGTGGCAGCAGGTTTAGAGTGAGGGGGGTTCTGGGGTTGGCTGCTTTGGTGTGTCAGGAAAAGGGAGAGTTCATGGGGTTTAACAGAAAACAGAGTCTAAATACTGCAGCATGGAGAAGAAAAAGGCTTTGGAGTTGCCCTGGATTGCATTCTCCTGTGGAGTTGTCTCCTCTTCCCTAAGTACATCCCAGGGCGGGTGTTTGGGACCTGTCCCTGCTCATCTGACACTTGACCCTTTTGTGCCAGGGTCCTGGAAATACAGGATGAGATTCTTCTCATCTTCCAGGATGAGATTTTTCCAGGATTAGCCTGAGCCCAGTAATGTTTGCACAGAAATGTCCCACCAAAACCTGCTTGATTTGGAGAAAGTATTTGAGTGCCTCACAGATTTATTGGGGTTTATTTCATCTGCATCACTTGGGCATGAAGTCTGATGGGACCAATCAGGTCTGCAGCGACCCAGGGCTTGAAAATAATTGTGTCCCATGGACATCACTCATACCAGAACTTCTTCCTGCCAGTCCTGTGTGTCCATGGGTCACCTTTTCCCCTTGCTGGCACCTGGAGTGCTCTGAACCCCGTGCCTGTGCTCACAGCTGTGAGCGCTGGCCAGGATGAGATTCCTTTATCAGTGCATTGCATTTCCAACGCAGCTGATGATGCAAGATGTGTTCATCATCATCACTTGCCTTTTTTGGCTTCTGTTTGTCTGCTGGTGGAATTTATTGTCTGCCACGGAGCGCTCCGTGCTGAGGTCAGGTTATTTTAAGTTAATGCCATTTAAGGGATTTCAAATCTGGGACACTTGTCTCTCTGTGGTCACAGCATCTCAGCTGCTTGAGGAGCTGACATCTAGTGGCCAGAAAAGTGGTTCTCCTGGAGTGACTGTCAGGTTTGGGGGTGCTTTTGAAGTACATCCTGAGTCGTAGTTGTACTTTCACAGAAGAAAATTGTTTCCTGTATTTATAATGAGTGTGGCACCCAGTGTGGCAGGGCAGTCCTGGCTATTGTTTGGGAGGGCTCTGGTGTCTTGAAGAAACCTTTTCTTGAAAGAATATTTAGAGAAAAAAGTTATCTATCTGAAAAAGTGAGAGATACTTCTTTCTGTACAAGGGAAAAAAAGTTGTATTTCAGTAATACAGAGAAAATCGTGTTGCATTGCATGACTGAATAAAATTTTGTATTTGAAAGAGCAGCTGTATCTCAGGTTCTCCTGGAGTAAGAAGCCACTTTTCATACCTAGCACAGCATCTACAAATAGCACATTTTGAGTGAGCTGGAGCTGGTGAAATTCTCTAACAGTGTGCAAATAGCTGCTCCTTTGTCCTGGTACTTGACCTCACTGTAGTGAGGAACTGTGGGCACTTTTCTTCTCCAGAAGAAACCTGGAGCCACCACAGACCTTGAGACCTGAGAACCAAACCATAATCCTTGATGCTCAGCCTCCTAAAAGGTCCAATTTTAAATTGCTTTCCACCTCCAGATAGCAGTTAAAGAAAACTCAGATTTATGTTTTTAATTCAAAACATTATCTTTCCTGTAAAGTGAAGAAGTTCTTTACCAAATGATATTGTTTAAAAACAGCCTGGGGCAAATAGCTCCCTTTTGAAACAAGAATGGCAAGAGGCTCATTGTTAATTATTAATTAGGTCTTTGTGTCCTTATAGTAATTCAATTTTGCAAGGCCTTTCCCTTTCCCTTTCCCTTTCCCTTTCCCTTTCCCTTTCCCTTTCCCTTTCCCTGGACGAATTCCTGGCTGGGGTTGTTACCCATCCCTTTTTTACCTTTCCCCCTGTAGACATCTGCCTTCTATCTTGTCTGAGCTTCTCATCTCATGTTTTATTCCAGAATTTTGTCCAATTGTACCCAAATTACAGGTTACTTAAATGATGTGTGTCTATCTCCCCAAACAGTTGAAAAAGGGAATTGGAAATTATACTGTTGGAAGCTGGAAAAAGAGGAAATGAGGCTCTTTCAGATGCTTGCTGTTTTTCCAGTCCTTTGAAATAATCTCGAAGAAAAGAGAGTTCCATAAAACCCCTTTTCTAAAACACTCAGCAGTTGAACTGTTCTCCTTTAATTTCAGCATGCGGCGGATTTGGAAAAGAAACAGAATGAAACTGAAAACAGAAAACTGCTGGGAACAGTCATCCAGTATGGGAATGTCATCCAGGTAGGCTGTGAACATCTGTGCAAGCTGGAGAGGATTTAGTTGAAAATTCCCTGCTCAGTGGATTCAGATTTCTGGGATTCATGATCAGGAGTCTGTAGTTTTGCCAGGTTTTGAAGTGGGATCCTGGGAGGCAGGGCCTGGGTGTTAGATCTGTGATGAGGTCAGTGTTTTGTTCTGGGTTAATTGTGTTTGGTTTTGAGATCACCATTGATAGTTTTCCTTAGAAATCCTTGTTAGAGCCCTCATTAGAGCTGTTGGAAGGTGGCAGATGTACAACACCAAATATCCCCTCACAGCGGAGTGTTGGCACTTAAATCAGAAACTGACACAGAGAAGGAAAATCAATAGCAATAAGCACATTTTCTGTTAGATGAGACCAAGCAAAGCAGGAGAAGAGCAGCTTTGCCTCTGACCAGGAAGAGCCACTTAGTCCCGAGCATTTCACAAGTTTTGGTCCTGGGGTTTTTTTGAGCAGGTTGTTGTAAATGACGAGGGCATCTCCATGTGTTTGTCCTGGCTGGGCAAGGGACAGTTGGATGAACTGAAGGTGGTGTGTTCTGTTTCTCTGAGTGTGAGTGGAGCTGTGCCTGAACCCATCAGTATTTGTGCATAATTCACTTTGCAGTCCTGTGTAGCATTGCAGTTGTCTCGTGCACGCTCGGGTTGTTGCGGGGAGGAACAGGAGCATTCTTAGAACTGAACTCTGATTCTTATTCTAGCTGCTTCACTTAAAAAGTAACAAATACTTAACAGTAAATAAGAGGCTTCCAGCTCTGCTGGAGAAGAATGCAATGAGGGTGACCTTGGACGAAGCTGGAAACGAAGGCTCCTGGTTCTACATCCAGCCCTTCTACAAACTGCGCTCCATCGGGGACAGCGTAAGTGCTGGGAGCAGGACCCTCACATCCATCCCAGGGGCACAGCCTGCTTTTGGGAGGCCTGTCTTGCAATTAATGCAATGCATACATCTCCCAGTGCGTGATGATGATGCAGGAACAACCTTTTTGCTATGCTGTCATGAGGGGGAGGAAAATTGCTATGGTAACTTGTATTTTGGAAACGTGGAATGATCTAACATTGGAGGGAATAAGGGACCTAATTAGGCTGGCCTTGCACAATTCCAGCTCAATTCAAAATGGTAGGAAGTGTTGAGCTCCTTCAGGAGGTTTGGAAGGAATAATTAGCATCTTGGTTTTCAGTGTTGTCAGCTTAGAATCAAAATTCGTCATCACTTTGGATGTGAGGAGTGAGGTAATAAGGAAGTGAAATGCTCCTGTTGATGGGAAATCTTGAAATGCTTTGCCATTTTAATCCCTTCTTTTGCAACATCTGAGTCACTTGGGTATGGAATCTTCCTAAAACCAGGAGGTCATAAGCTTCAGTGTGCTCTGGGGCTCAGGCCAGGTGTATTTGGCACCTAAACATGGTGAATTTATCAATCAGCCATCATTTATCCTGTAGCCCCATCTCTACCAGAACTCAGCCTGCTTCTTCTGCAAGGCTCTGACTCCAGTAGCACAGGGGGTTTTTCCCTCAGTGACTGAGTTCTGAACCAAACAGAATCCTGGTGGAATACTCAGACTGGGATCTCTCCAGACTGCAAAGAGGTGATTTCCTNAGAGAGCTTTCTCAGGGTGCAAATTTGTCTGATGCTGCACTTCTCTGCAGGTTGTCATTGGAGACAAAGTAGTCCTGAATCCTGTCAATGCTGGCCAGCCTCTCCATGCCAGTAGCCATCAGCTTGTGGATAATCCGGGCTGCAATGAGGTAAGGGGACTTTGGCACAGCTGGAGCAGCTGTACAAACCTCTCTGTTCTCCAGCTTAGCTATTTGTACGTGGTTTAGAATTCAGCAAGTTGGTTGGTACCTGTGGCACTGCTTAGGAATGGTTATGCTGATAATCAGTGATTTAAAAGTCTTGGAGCTCTGCTTTCTCTTGGGTGCTGGCAGGGGTTTGAGTTTGATCTCTTTTGCATGACTGGCTAAAAACAAGCTGTTCCTTCAAAATCAGGAGTTGTGGCTCAGTGATGTGCCCCATACTAGTCACTGTGAAGAAAGTTGAATCTACCAGGACAGATGTGTAACAAGTGGCTTCCAAGCAAGTCAGCTCTGCAATTGCTTGTTCTGGAGCAGACACAGGAAGGGCTTTGCTTCTCTAGAGCAGTGCAGCCAGGCCTGCTGTGTTCTGGTGAAGATTGTCTAAAAAATGAGAAGCATGAGTGGCTCATGGGAGCATCTGGTGCAGGCACAGGGCAGTGGCACTGATGGTCTCAGTTCTCCTTCTAGGTCAACTCGGTGAACTGCAACACCAGCTGGAAAATCGTTCTCTTCATGAAATGGAGCGACAACAAGGACGACATCCTCAAAGGGGTGAGAGGCAGAGCTGTGCCTGTGTGCAGCTGGGGCCCTGCTGGGCACTGCCCCTGCTGACCCTGCTGCCTGCCTTTGGCAGGGGGACGTGGTGAGGCTGTTCCACGCCGAGCAGGAGAAGTTCCTGACGTGTGATGAGCACAGGAAGAAGCAGCACGTGTTCCTCAGGACCACGGGCAGGCAGTCGGCCACGTCTGCCACCAGCTCCAAAGCCCTGTGGGAGGTGGAGGTAAGGGCTGAGCCAGGCTGGCCTTGGCTTGGTAGGAACAATTACTCCTTCTGTTTAAAAACACTCAATCTGGGTTTCTCGCTTTAGGTAAAATTTTCCTGGTGTTACAAGTTTAAATTAAAATTCCTTCCCTTTCTGTGCACAGTCACAGTGGAGCTCTGCTCTCTGATGGTGCAGCACAGAGCTCTCGAGTTCAGGTGCTTTACAGGGCACAGAGAAACATCAATGAAGTCATTTTCTTACCAGTCACTTTAACAACAGCTTATAATTTCCACTGTCCTGCTGAGTGTACTGAAGGCTCTATTTTTGGTGTGGAATAATGTGATTATGTATATCCTCATCTGATGGGAGGCTGCAGCCCCTTGCTAGTCTGTCTGAACTGGCTTTTTAAATTCACTTGGCTTTTAAACAGAGTGACTAACACCTTGGCCATCACTGGCTTCTGAAAATAGCCTCAGTCTGTTGGTATTATTAGCACTGGTTTATGATTTTAAATCTGATTCAATTATGAACTGCATATAAGAATCAAAAAATAAATTGTGATGATGGATAGGTGTTTTTATACTCCTTTTCCAGAAGTATCTGCTGTGACGTTCAGCTTCTCCTGTATTTCAAATGAAAGTCTGCCTGTAATTAGCATTATTTTGGCATGTTATCAGTCTATGGTAACTGCCCATGTGTGTGCAGTTACCTGGCACAGGTGAGAGAGTTCTTCCCTGCAAGGTACAGGTCAGCTGAGATGAGTTTCCTTTAGGAATCAGGTGTACCCACAGAGCAGCCAGTGTGGGGTTACAGCTGTTGGAGGCTCTGCTTTCCCCACATTGTCAGTAAATATAAAATATTAATTCTTTTGTACAGCATTGTTGCATTTGAACTATTTCCAGGTGTCTTCCCTCATCCACTTTAAACAGTCACAAATTTAGTTATAGCCATTGGTAATGGATCTGCTGCCTTTTCTTGGGGTTTGGTTCAAGACCTGGTAACACATGCACATAGAGAGCACCTTTGTTAATTCAATCATAAACTGAACTATTCCCAGCCAGCTCAGAGCTGAGAACACCAGATGGGAATGGTCCCTGAGGGCGTGTCCCCCAGTGCTGTGCCTGTCTGAGCTCCCTGGTTAAGCCAGGAATTTGCTGTCATTGTACCTTGTCTGGGGAAAGCAGGATGACAAAGCACTCCCTGCACAGCCCTGGTCTCAGAGCAAAGGTGATTTTGTCTTTTCTCAGCCCCTGGATGTGTTTGCTCTTCCCTGCACATGAAATGAGGCAGGTCCTGCTGGGAAGGGGGGTGTGTGCTGCATTCCAGCTGTGTTCCCTGTCCCTGCAGGTGGTGCAGCACGATCCCTGCCGGGGGGGAGCTGGCTACTGGAACAGCCTCTTCAGGTTCAAGCACCTGGCCACGGGGCACTACCTGGCAGCAGAGGTACGTGGGGCTCTCTGGCACCTCTGCCTGCCCTTGCACTGTGTTCTCCTCCTTTGGCACCTGCTCAAAATCTGTCATTTCCCACCCTAAAACTGGACACGGGGAGGGGAGGAGAGTGGTCATTTGGATTAACACAAAAAGAGATGCTAAATGTAGGGAATAAGATGGAAGAGCTGGAAGAATACTGTGGTTTGGGGTAGTCAGGAGCTGATTACACTTTTTGTATGGATTGTAGAGTCAAGAACTTCTCCTGCAAAGAATAGGCACTAAATAGTCTCCTGTCATGTGGGCACTGGAATCAATGTGACTTTATTAACTGATGAATAAATGGTAAATGACTGAGAGCCTCTGGGGAAAATGAATTCAAGTGTTGATAATTTCTCTTGAATCACTGATTTTTGAGCAGAATCATAGAATTGAGTATAAAATGAAAACACTGACTTCAGACCACTCTGTAAGAACTGCAGATACAGAGAAGTCCAGATGAAATATCCCATTTTATGTTCTTCTGATAAGCTTCTGAAAACCAGAAACATTTTGTCACATGCACGCTGCAAATCCTTTTCAGTAGTGATCCAGTGTAGGGCTATTTTCCTGTAAATCTTGGGTTTTCTAATCAGCCAAAACAAAACCATGCTCTTAGATCATGCAGGAATATCCCAGAGGCGATTGCTCACCTGATCCCTGGTTAGAATAATATTTGTTCTAAAAGATTTCTCCAACCCAGTAATTTCTAGTTGGAAATTCCACTTGGAATTTAAGCAACAAAAAGAAAGCATAGTCTGGTTAACTCTCTACTCTTGCTCCTGCAGTGATTCTCCTGAAGGAGATGAATCTCCCTGCACGTTTGCAGGTTGTTTAACTGTGGTTTGCAGCCTGGTGAGCCGTGCTGGGTTTGGGCAGTGTGCTCTGCATGCCTGGTGAGGCTGGAGCAGTGCAGGGCACTGGTGACCAGAGAGGTCAGGTGGTGCTCAGGCTGTTTCCCACTTGCAGCTGTGCTGGAGTTTTGACGTGCCTGTGATTCTGTTCCATCAGGTAAACCCTGACTATGAGGAAGATGACCTGGAGTGTCAATCCTCAGTAAGTATAGGCAAGGGTATGGTCCTGCCCCTGAGTGAGGAGGGCTTGGCACAGCCCCAGGGCTCACCTGGCCAGTGCACAGCTGGTCCAGGCTTCCTTGTTAGGGAAGAATCTCAAAACCTGAGAATGCTCTGGAGGCTTTTAAGGCCTGTCCAAGGAGTGGGTGTTGACATCTTGGTGAAGAACAACCCGCCTGGAGCTGAATTAACACATCACCTGAACCCCCCTCACCTCCTCCCTTTGTGGCATCTTTTTCTGTCTTCCTGTTTCCTCAACCTTTGCTTCCTTGGAGCACTGTCCTGGAAATCAAGGTGGCACCAGATGGGAATGGTCCCTGAGGGAGTGACCCCCAGTGCTGTGCCTGTCTGAGCCCTGTGGTTAAGCCAGGAATTTGCTGTCATTGTACCTTGTCTGGGGAAAGCAGGATAACAGAGAGCAGGAATGGGAGGGTGACTCCAGTGCCATTCCTCTGATTTTCCTGTGGGAGCCACTCTGTGTTGTCCCTAAGTGTTGTTGTGTCAAAGATTGAGTGTGTGGTGCTTTGTGTTGATTGAAGCTTCTCTTTGGTGTCAGAGGGAACCAGCTTTGCTTCAGGAGAGAAAACTGGAACAGCACTTTCCATTGTGGGTTTTATTTATTTAGTTGGATTTGATCATAGGCTTATGCAGCTTGCTTGGGCATTTATCCTGTATTATGGAGGATTTGCACCATTTGGGTATGACAAAGAGCTATTCCTTCCGTTCTTAAGAGATGGATGTGGTGCTTGGAAATCCTGCAGGGTGCATTTTTCCTCCTAAAAGGATTTTTTCATTACAGCCTGGCCATTAAAATGCTTCCTTTGCCCTCAGATATTGAGCTGTTTTCCTGATTACTTCTTGGTGGCATTTGGCAGCTCGACTGCAGTAAACATGATAAAAAACTGAACCAACCCCACCTTATAGCTGAGGTGTGAGGGGAATCCAATACTGAGATGTTTTGTTGGGTTAATTTTTTGAGAGTTAATCAATGTTGAGGGCCTTTAGGCACACACCCCTGCTCCTGTGATGAGTCCTGCTGACAAGTGCATGGATAACATTCATGCACTGCCTCAGCTCTCTGGATTTTCTCTGCTCTGCCTCTTTACCACTAGATGGCAAAAATAGACCAGCAAGAACAGGACCAGGAGCACATAATTCAGCTCTGACAGGAAATTGCCACATCGTTTATCATTCACTGGTGACAGGAGGGTGTAGGCTGCTTTATCCAACTTTATCCAAACTCCAACTTAAATCAAGTGCAAGCTGTCTGCAGAGTTTCTGTTCACAGCTCGGTGATTTTATTGTTGCTTTCTCCTTATCCCTCGGAGGGCTGTACAGGAAGGGTTTCCATGGGCATGGCTGAGGTGCCAGCTCCACCTTCCAGCAGCGAAGGGGGCTGCCCTTGTCACCTCAGGGGTTGAACTTCAGTGCTCCCTGAATTGCCCCAATTCCTGCTTTCTGCTTTACTGCTCATGTTGACTTTGCCACAGTTTGGAGAAGTGACCAGTTGTCTCCTGAAGGACAAGCTGTGACTGCAGAGCAGCTGCATCCCCCACTGTATTCCCTCCCCTTGCTGGGGGGGTGAAGGAGACAGCTGAAATTTGGAGAATTCATTCCAAGTGAGCGAATTTCTCCCAGAATTTCTCTCCAGATGGACTCTGAGTGTTGAGTTGCTCCTTCCCTTGAAGGCACACTCCCAAAGTGTATTTCTGTTCCATACAGATAACTGCCTGTTCCCATGTACAAAATCAGACTTTAAATGTCAATGCTTTGCAGCCAAGTTCATTGACTGCAAATATGTTAACTTGGGAGTATCCTGAGGCACAGGCAACACTGGATACCTTTTCCATCTGCTTCAGGATGGCAGTGCCTTACAGCAGGACTTTGACAGGCAGGTGCCAGAGTGCTGCCTCCCTTAGGGGCCACCAGCACAGAGAAGCTGACAAACTGGTTTCCTGGTCACCTTGAAAACTGCAGCCAGGATTTAGGTGGCTGTACATGGACAGCTGTTCCTGCGTGCCAGGGCAGTGAGTGACTTCTTTAGGCACTTGTGATAGCTGGGAGTTCCCTAGGAAAGGATTTGGAGAAAGCTGTTGTTCCTTTTTCTCAGTTCATCTTTGGTTTTCCCCTACCCATTTGTCCTTTCATCTGCAGCCCTGGGGTTTTATCCAAGTGATGTATCTTTACTTTGCTGAAGGAGGCTGGAGATTTGCTGGCACCTTGGGAATAAAGATCCTTCTGGTGCCATGGCCTTTGGAACACGTTTTTGTGCTTGAGGGCAGCACAAGCTGGAGTGTGAACAGCAAGACTTCCAAGTCCTTGATTGGCTTTTTGTTTCTCTTGCCTGGGATTGATGGATGTGGGTCCCATTTTTGCTGCTGAAGGTGATTATTTCCCAGCAAGGTTGTTGGTACATGGTGTGGCCGGGTTTTTGTATTTTCAGCTCATTAATTGTGTGATTAGAGGGATAATTGCAATGTGTGGGATATGTTTGGAGGGCTGGTAATGTCAGGATCGGGGATCTCAGCTGATGTGTGTTAGCAGAAACCAGTCAGAGCTGCCAGTGTGTGTGGGGTGAATGGCTGGGGGGGTTTTGTCTCTCCTGGCACTGTGTTTGAGACACAATTCTGTGTGCAGGGGGAGTTCCTGTGTTGGTACTCAGGAGTTACACCAGGGGAGGAAGCAAGGAGTGGTTGGCCAGAGCAGCTGCTGTCAGTGTTCTTGGTGTCCTGCAGCCCAGTCCAGTGGTCCAGAGTGCTGTCTGCACCCCACATTTGGGGCTGTGTGGGGGGCTCTGCAGGGCTGTCCTGAGGCTGTGGGGTTTCTCCAGCCCAGTCCCCTCTGCACCCCATGTGCCTGGGCTGTGTGGGGGGCTCTGCAGGGCTGTCCTGGTGCTGTGGGGTCTCCAGCCCAGTCCCCTCTGCCCCCCATGTGTCTGGGCTGTGTGGGGGGCTCTGCAGGGCTGTCCTNATTTCTCCAGCCCAGTCCATTCTGCCCCCATGTATCTGTGCCTGTGTGGGGGGCTCTGCAGGGCTGTCCTGGTGCTGTGGGGTCTCCAGCCCAGTCCCCTCTGCCCCCCATGTGTCTGGGCTGTGTGGGGGGCTCTGCAGGGCTGTCCTGAGGCTGGGGGGGTTCTCCAGCCCAGTCCATTCTGCCCCCCATGTGTCTCGGCTGTGTGGGGGGCTC
>VXBQ01002164.1:380047-479940 GCA_013400175.1 Phainopepla nitens
GGGATGGGATGGGAAGCAGCCAGCCCCGCTGGGCTGTGCTGCAGATGGGAAGAACAAATGTTCCACGGCCCCGAGAGGAAGCAGAGCCTGCCAGGACGGGCCTGCGGGCGTCCACCCCACGGGCAGCACGTCCTCGGGGGCCCCGTGGGGCTGGAAACGCAGGGCTGCTTCTGCACACAGGCAAAGCCCCCAGAGCCCCTGGGAGAGACACCTGCCATCACCTGAAGCACCTGGGAGCCACAGAATCACCAGGCTGGAAGAGACTTTTGGGTTCATCCAGTCCCACCCATGCCCCAGCACCTCCACTAAGCCATGGCAGCCAGTGCTGTAGTAACCAATCTGAGATGGATAACAGTTCAGGCATCAACCTGAAACCAGGGGAAGCAGCATGCTGATGGCATCATGCCAAAACTGGCCAAAATGTTTCTTGTTCTGGCCCTCTGTTGGGTCAAAACAAATAAGGTAAATCCCTTTGACAAATAAGCTCATACCTCTGTTCTGCTTTTGGGATTGGACCCCTGGCCTCAGGTAAACCCTTTATCTTGTTAAAGTTGCCACACCCATGGGTCTGGTTGTTGCCCCTCAGACCATTGGGTCCTGGGTGTTTGTTATTTTCCATCATTAAAGAAATGATCTCTGGGCTCTCCATCTGCCTGTCTCTTGATATTGAGCCACACCCAGCCCAGCCCGACCCAGGGAGGCACAGGGAGCCCCTGTGCTACAGAGTGCCACGTCCAGTCCTGTTTTAAACACATCCAGGGGTGGTGACTCCACCATCTCCCTGGGCAGACCATTCCAGTAATTTATCACTCTTTTGGTAAAAAACTTTTTCCTGATATCCAACCTAAATTTCCCTCGGTGCAGCTTAAGGCTGTGTCCCCTCGTTCTGTCAGTTCCTGGAGAAGGAGCCCAAGCCCAGCTGAGCACAGGCACCCTGCAGGGAGTTGGAGAGAATGATAAGGTCACCCCTGAGTCTCCTTTTCTCCAGGCTGAACACCCCCAGCTCCCAGGCACCATCAGTCCTGAAGGCATGCATTGTTTATCCAGCTGCTCTTTGTAAATAAATCACACACCCCATAATGTGTTGCTGGGAATTAAATAAATCACACACCCCATAAGTGCTGCTGGGAATTAAATAGATCACACACCCCATAAGTGTTGCTGGGAATTAAATAGATCACACACCCCATAATGTGTTGCTGGGAATTAAATGAGCTCCCTGTGAGCTCAGTGGTCACAGCGTGTCTGGGTGATGTGGCCATGGAGTGACCTGGACCTGAGCAGGGCAGGCAGGAGGGGGGTTCATCTCTCCTCCTGCCCCATTTGATTGGAAGAGGACCATGGAATTGTTAAGTTTGGAAAAGCCCTTCAAGCTCAAGTCCAACGTTCCCCACTGAGCCGTGTCCCCAGGTGCCACGTCCACATCTTTGGAACACTTCAGGGAGGCTGCTTCCACCACTGCCCTGGGCCCCCTGTTCCAGGGCTTCACCACTGTTCCAGTGAAGGCATTTTCACTAAAATCTCTCTAAACCTCCCCAGTTTGAGGCCATTTCCTCTGAGTGGGTCCCCTCAGGACAGATTCTCCTTATGGGAGCTCACCACCAGCAGCAGGAACAAGGGGGAAGATGCTCAAACAAGGACATATTCCTAAGCTTCCAGTGGAAAATCCTCTGGCACAGTGCTCAAAAACCTACACAAAACCACAGCTGGAGCAGGCATGTGGTTTCTTACCACTTCTATTAACTCTATAATTAATAATTCCAAATTTTTAGTACTCAGCTGTTCAGAGCTCATTTTTTTCGGTTGGAGAAAATGAGCACCTGAAGTTGATGTCACATGTTGGGAGTTTAAGTCTTGTCAGTGTTAATACTGGTGTTCAGTGGTTTCTTGTATTTCCCTCCTTGCCAGCCTGGTTTTCTCTGCTGAGGGATGCAGTAGATAATAAATCAAATTTAAAGGCCAGAATATAAAACCCAATGGCTTTAGCTCTGGCAGAGGCTCGCCAGTGATAAGTGATCAAACAGGAAGCAAAAGTATTTTGTGGGAGGTGGTGGGATTGTCCTTCTCAAAGTCACTGTGTACATACTGAGAAAAAACCCTAGAATTTATATTAAAAATTAATATCTGCTTTGCGTATATATTGGTTTTATTTAGAGGAAAAATACCAGCCCCACTCAGCCTCTCTTGGCCACCCATTCTCCTCAGTGCTGCACATCACTTGTCATTGTTTCCACTCAAATAATGAGGGTTGCTTTTTCTGGTTTTTGGGACAAAATTATCTTTTTTTTTTTGTTTTCCTCAGGCATTTTAAAATAGTACCTAATGAGCATATGGGATAAACCAACAAACGCCAGGAAATTCTGGTGTCAGTGTCCTCACTCCCTCGTTTGGATAAATTATTTACCAGCCTTTAGCTTTTCTTAGATTTTGACAAACCAATGAAAAATCGTACTGGGGGGAAGAGAACCCTGTGTATTTGCATGCTAAGTTTTGTTTTGTTTTCTTTTTTGTTCTGTTCTTTTTTTTCCCCTCTTCAGCTATGATAGCAGTGGAACTTCCAAAGATGAAATTAAGGAGAGATTTGCACAAACAATGGAATTTGTAGAGGAATATTTAAGAGATGTGGTGTGTCAGAGGTTCCCTTTCTCTGATAAAGAGAAAAATAAGCTCACTTTTGAGGTAGTTATCCAGTTCTGATTTTATCCTATTGTTTTTGTTTGTTTTTTGGGTTTTTTTGTGCGGAATGTTGGTTATTTTTTCAGCACCAGGTAGTTTGGCAAGTAATTAGTGAGTGTAATTAGTGAGTGCTGAGCCTCAGCTGGCTCCTTTCTCCTCGTGCAAGTAACCCCACTGAAGTTTGTGACTTTGCAGTGATGGTTCTTGAAATACCATTAATGAATGTGAGTTTATGTCTGAGGTTTGCAGCAGCCTTTTTTATTCTCTGTGCTCTCAGTGTTATTGCAAAGCCAGGCTTTACTGGAATAAATATCTCAAAAATGAAACACTATCTGCACGCACACGGAGTCTCCAGGGCTTATGGTGATGTTCACCAAGATGTCCTGTGACTTACTGACCTGTTAAAATAGTCTGTGCAAATAAAATGTGGCAAATCCATGCAACAAATAACCATTAATTTAAGAAAAGCTGTGATATTCTGTAAAAAATACAGTTATGTAATGTACTTCTGATAATGGGGCTACATTAAATATTTGCCCTGTATGTGATATTTTTATGGGGTGGATTTGTGGGGAAACTGTATAACTTGGAAGTTACAGGGCTCAGCTTTGTGGGTGTGATATCTTCTTTTTTGTAAGACATTGATAAAAATTATCTGTACCTTGCTTGTAGTCTTGCCCTGTTTTATAATGAGACAAATACAGTCTGAATTTGTAGCTATGGAATATCAGTTGCTGATACAGACATTAACTGCAAGCATTACAGTATTTATAGGCAAGTAGAAAACTTTGATCTGATGCAGAACTAGAAAGTCTTGCAGAATTCCCAGCTATTATGATAAAATGTGACCCTCAGCCAGGTTCTTGATCTTGTCACTGTGTTAAGACAACTTGACTGTGATAGCAAAATGTTTAGTATTAATCAGGCTTTTTATTGTTATTTTGGTAGGTTGTTAACTTAGCCAGAAATCTGATATATTTTGGTTTCTACAACTTCTGTGACCTCCTCAGACTAACCAAAATCCTCCTTGCTATATTAGACTGTGTGCACATCACTACCATCTTCCCTATTACCAAGATGGCAAAAGGCGAGGAAAGTAAAGGTAAGGCTGGAGAGTGTAGGACAGAAAGTTCTTGGGTGGCTCTGGTTCATGTCAGAATGTCATTGTGGGGTGGAACAATGAAGTCACACAACATCCTGAGCTGGAAGGGACCCACCAGGATCATCCAGCCCAGCCCCTGGCCCTGCACAGACCCTTCCAACAGCTCCACCCTGGCATCCCTGGGAGGGTTTTCCAAAGGCTCCTGGAGCTCTGGCAGCCTCAGGGCTGTTCCCTGGGGAGCCTGGGCAGTGCCCAGCACCCTCTGAGGGAAGAACCTTTCCCAAAATCCAATCTAAACCTGCTCTGGCCCAGCTCCAGCTGTTCCCTGGGTGCTGTCCCTGTCCCAGGGAGCAGAAATGGGAGCTGCCCCTCAGGAGGAGGTCTCACCTCAGTCTGCTCTGCCCCATCTGAACAGACCAAGTGATCTCAGCTGCTCCTCTAGTCCCTTCCCCATCTTTGTAGCCTCCTTTGGGTGCTCTCTAGCATCTTTAAGTCTTACATTTTGGCCCCTAAAACTGCCTCCAGGACTGGAGGTGAGGCTGCCCCAGAGCAGAGCCGGACAATCCCCTCCCTCCCTGGCCGGTGATGCTGTGCTTGGAAATCTCCTTTCTGTCCACGGCTTGGTTGTGCAGCTGAGTAGTGCCTGTGATGGGAGAGGGCAAGGGGCTTCTGCAAGTGCTGCAGTGCTCTGTTGGCTCCCCCTGTCCCCAGGGTGTGGATGTCATGTTGAGACAGTTTCTCTTTGTAGGATGTGGCCGGTCCTGCCCTGTTAGCGCAGTCCCGGTGCACCACGCTAACCCTCGCTGTTTCCTCTCTGAAGGGAGCAATGTGATGAGGTCCATCCACGGCGTGGGGGAGCTGATGACCCAGGTGGTGCTCAGGGGTGGGGGGTTCCTGCCCATGACTCCCCTGGCAGCTGCCCCCGAGGGCAATGTCAAGCAGAGTGAGCCCGAGAAGGAGGACATCCTGGTCATGGACACCAAGCTCAAGATCATCGAGATCCTCCAGGTACCACACTGAGGCAGCTCCTCGTGCTGTCCTCCAGCATTAATGGTGTCCTGCTGCCTCTTCATGTACTGCTGACTCTCAAACTGGGGAAGTATTGCAAGGGTCACCTTGTCAGGCGCGAGGCTCTCAACTTGCTTGTGACAATATTGTGCCGTTATTGAAAGAATTTATTAGAGAAGTGTTTGCAGGAGACATTTGTGTATTTAGCAGTGACTTGTGAGTATCTGACTTGAGGCAGAGCTGTCGTTTTCCACCCTGCTGTCATCCCAGTTTCTCTGAGTCTGCAGGGCCATCTGAAGTGCCCTGAGGAATGGGGAGATCTCGAGACCCCTCTTGGCAGAGCCATCAGCCTGACATGTATTTTCAGCTTGCACAGCCAGCCTCCGTCTCTTCCATCTCTGGTTTTCTCACTTGCTCACCCCAAAGTCTTTGGGACGCACACATTTTTTTCTTGCTATTGACTCAGAATTACTGCTCTGAAATGCATCCTCTCCCTCTGAGTGCAGGAGTCCTTTTTGTGCTCAGTAACTGCATCAGCGGGGTGCTGGGGGTCAGAATGCTGCCAGAGCCTGGTGGGTGAAGCCTGGAGAGCAGCAGGAGAGCCCTGGTGTTCCTTCCCCGTGCCCCGTGGGAGGCTCTGCCCTTCCTTCAGCAGCAGATGCAGCACAGGGGGGGCTCCATTCCTTCCTTGCACCGCTGCTAATTTCAGCTCAAGCCAGAGCTTCTCTGGTGGCCTGGCATGTGCCGGGGGATATTTCAGTGTGCCAGTATTCCCGTTACCAGGGACCATTCAAACTGGCATTCAGCATTTTCCCTGAAAGCTGCAAGAACTGTGAGAGGCTTTGCAGCTGCTTCCTCGAGAGGAAGACCATGGAGAAGGTGCTCTCTGCTGGGCTGCAGCTTTCCCTGGCACCAGCTGGTCCAGCCCAGCTGGAGTGGTGACTTGGATGGCACAGCCTGGCAGCTCGTGTCCTGCTCCTGTGTCCCAGCAGCACGTGTTCAGGATGAGAGGGGAATGCTGCTTTCCTTTCCTGGGGGACAGGATGCCAGCATCACACAGGAGTGAGGCACCAAAACTCTGCCAGAATGTTTTACTCATCAGTATTTATTATGTGTGTGTATCATGCTTGTTGAAATCCCTGGAAAATAGGACTGAATTCTGGGGATTTTTAAGCAAGGTTTGCATATCTTAGAAGGATGGAATCCCAGAATGGTTTGGGTGGAAAAGGACCTTGAAGCTCATCCAGTTCCACTCCCTGCCTTGGGCAGGGACACCTTCCACTGTCCCAGGCTGCTCCAAGCTCTGGCCTTGGACACTTCCAGGGATCCAGGGGCAGCCACAGCTGCTCTGGGCACCCTTTGTCAGGCCCTCACCACCCTGGGTAACTTTTCCAGGTTAAATCCACATCTCTGCTCAGCTGATGTTGCATGTTGGTAGATCTGCTTTGTGTGAATTGCAGATGTGGTGGAAATACACAGATTATTTCAACCTTTTTCCTACTTCTGTATCATCAGTTTATTCTGAATGTGCGGTTGGACTACAGGATCTCCTGCCTGCTTTGTATATTTAAACATGAATTTGATGAAAGCAATGCCCAGATGTCTGAATCCCCCACTGGAAGCAGTAGTCAGGAAATGCCAGCTAATGTACCAGGTGGGTTATTTGGCAAGGAACGAGGTTTTGTGGCTTAGGGAAGACTCTGGAATCTTCAAGGGGCTAATGAGATGATTGTTTCAGGTCCCCACTTGCCATTAGAAATGTTTTTAAGCTGGAAAAACATCTTTGCTGCCACTCTGACTTCATGTATTTGTCTTGTCTATTTTTTCAGGAGCCCTGGACTTTGAACACATTGAAGAACAAGCTGAGGGGATCTTTGGTGGAAGGAAAGTATCTCTTCACAGGTGCTAATTGAGGGTGGGGGGAGTCCCCAGGCTGGAGGGCTCCCCCGGAGTGGGGGCTGGGAAAACAGCTGCCACAGCTACCCAGGCTGCATTTTCCTAAAATGGCTTTGATGCAACTCAGAGTAGGGTCCACTTGGATCAAAAACCAGAGATAGGCAGCAGGGTTTCTTCAGCCAGAAGGATCATCAGGGGAGGGCTCAGTGGTGTGGGCGAAAGCCAAGGTGCAGCATAAGTGCATCTCAGCTCAATGCTGAAATAAAACCTCAGTACAATTTCCCCCCTTATTTAAAAGCAAGAAAAAGAGGTTTTCTGCCAGTGCTAAGAGGACTTAGAACCTGCTGGGACCCTCAGTCTGATGTGCTGGGTCACTCTGCTGTGTTTCCAGTGAGGAGAACACCCCTCTGGATTTGGATGATCACGGGGGCAGGACTTTCCTCCGGGTCCTGCTGCATTTAACGATGCACGATTACCCTCCCCTGGTGTCTGGTGCATTGCAGCTGCTCTTCAGGCACTTCAGCCAGAGACAAGAAGTCCTTCAGGCTTTCAAGCAGGTACCTGTGTGTTTGGAGAGAGTTATTCCTCATCTGAGTTTATTCATGGCAGCTGAACCCAGCCCTTTTTGTGCAACTGATGGCTCTGCCTCCCTGTAAGGTTCAACTGCTCGTTACCAGCCAAGATGTTGACAACTACAAGCAGATCAAACAAGATTTGGACCAGCTGAGGTCAATAGTGGAGAAATCTGAGCTCTGGGTGTACAAAGGCCAAGGTCCTGATGAGGCCATGGACAGTGTGCCAGGTGAAAACGAGCACAAGAAGAAAGAGGTAATTAGGTTGTGTTTGTGTGAATTTGGGTGGGTATTTGGAGGGTGTAGCTGCTTTCAGAACTGTGACAAGGCCCATCTTCCCAGCACACTGCCTAGGTGAGGCTCTCTCTACTGCTTGCAGGTTGAGGCAGGAATGAGAGGAGAACCTGAGCCAGGTGATGCCCAGTAGCAGCCACTGAGGTGTCACCTTTAGGGTCTGACAGGGCTGGTTGGGATTTGCTCTGGCTCCCCAGCTGTGTCCTTGCAGCACTGACCAATGGCATGGGATTTGTGCAGTCAGAAGTACCTCAAGGAAGGTAAGGGCAGAGCTGTGAACTGCTCAGGTGATGGATTTTGAGTCATGGCACTTGACTAAATAACAGCAGAGAACTGTGCTTGATCTGTCTGATAACACAGGATTTTCCCACCTCTGGCTTAGAACTCTTTGAGCATTTTCTGCTTCCATATAATTTGCAATCAAATAGGAAAGGCTGGATGAGGGGATCCAAGAAGCAGTCCCTGGTTAAGGAACATTTATTGTTGGAAGTAAATACAAGTAACCCACTTGTTGCTTTTCTTGTACACATTGCTGTGAGGAGTATCTTGGTATTTGTGCAGTGACAGTTTAATAACAACAGAGAGGGAGAGAAAGGAAGGGGTTTCTTTGAGGGGAGACTTGATTAGAGACAGAATGTGACAGGCAAAGGACAGGAGGCTGCTGCCTCTGAAATCATCCCTCCCTCACCTTATTTTGTGTCCTAGAGGTCAATGTGACTTGACAGGATAATTGTATGTATTTTTCTGAGGCTGTCAGAGAGCTGGAGGATGACAATCCTTCCCAGGAGGAGAGCGGGCGCTATCCTAGAACGGTAATTTTAGCCTTCATGTAGACAGTAGTATAAGCTACTAATAAATTGTCTGATTTTATCCTCAGGAAGGTCACAGCAAGTCTCAAAAGCCTGAAAGTACTAGCAGCTACAACTACCGGGTAGTAAAAGAGGTAAAACTTTGCTTCTTGATAGTTCACTGGAAGTGTAAATGAGTAACAGAGCTCTGGAGAGCTGCAGTCAGAGGGAGGCACCCAGGAAAGTCTGAGTCACTCTGCCATTGTGGAAACTATTTGCTGAGTAACAACAAATCCCAACTTGAATGAGAAGCCAGGATAGAATAAGCACGACCTGTGTATTCTTTCCTTAAGAATGGATTAGTGAGAAACCCGACATTTGCTGCTGTTTCAATGGTAACACAATATTTTATTGTTAAGGACTACAAAGGCAGTAAGCAAGGGGAGAAGCCATTTAATTTCCCCTGTCCTGAGTACCTTGCACTCAAAGCCACTGCGGTGCTGTTGAAATATAACGTAGAAAATACCAGATGGAGAACGTGCTGTGGTGCTGGTGTGGTGTGAGCTAAAGGTGGTGTGTCTGTGGCTCTGCTGTGGAGCTTGATGTTGGGTTCACTTGACATGGCTGAGTTCTGCAGGAGCATAGAATCTCAGGATTGTAGAGTATCCTGAGGTGGAAGGGAGCCACAAGGATCATCCGAGTCCAGCAGCCCTAGTCAGATGCCACGGATGGAGCCTGGCCCACGAGGGGCTGCCTGGAGCCGCTCTGCTCCGTGCAGACGAGTTGGTCCCTGGTGCTGCTCTCTGGGACCTGGCGTTCTCTGCAGGGAAAGCCAGAGTTGGGGCTCTAAGGCCAGTGTCTCCTGCAGATCCTGCTGCGGCTCAGCAAGCTCTGCGTGCAGGAAGGGGCCTCGGTGAGGAAGAGCAGGAAGCAGCAGCAGCGACTCCTGAGGAACATGGGAGCTCACGCCGTGGTGCTGGAGCTGCTGCAGATCCCTTACGAGAAGGTGGGGCTTTGTGTCACGCTGACAGGCTTTTCATACCTCCTCTGAATCTTCCTGAACCTCCTCCCTGCAGATTCGATGCACAGAGGCTGGTTTATGTAGCCTCATAGTCTCTAAAATATCCACTCAGAAATAATGAAGTCAGACAAACTCTGTTTATTTGAATCCTTTGGATATACAGGTATGTACTATTGCCTGAAGAAATACTCATGCATCAGACTTCAGAATTAAGGCTCAGCTCTGGGCTTTTCATGTGAGGCAGGTGCTGCCTTGAGGAGGTTAAGCTGTGTTGCTGGAAACAAGACCCTCGTTGTGAGGCAGCTGTGTGAGCTGGGAACAGCGAGGGAAGGGAGGATGCCTGGTCCCCCAGGGGTTTTCTGAGCAGTAGAGTCCTGAACTCCCCCTTAGAGGTGAAGAAATACCCACTGGCTCTCCAGGCAAGAGCTGCTGCTCCTAATTAGCCGTATCAGTACTAACACTAGCCAGCTGTGCAGGTTGGAGCCCACTGGGGCTGGGCTGTGCCTGGGAGCCTGCAGAGCACGAGGCTGTGCTGACACAGCACACCCTAAGGTCATCAGCTGGCTGCTCATGAATCACAGGTGACAGGTATTTATCACTACAGAGGTGAGGCACCTCTTCACATTTTCCTGGTCACTCTGCTGTCCTCTGTTCCAGACTCATCAGGTTTCTGAGAACCAGTAATTCTACACAGTAGCTTTGATTAATGTTAATTCTCGTGGTTTCTTGCATCATATTTTGCTAAAAAATCAGCAGCGAAAACACCCTTCAACACCTTCTCATCACCTTTCTGTCCCCTGCATGTGAAAGTGCATTGGACAGGCAGTGTGGCAGGGGTTTCACCCTTGGAAGTATATGAAATTCCTTAAAAATATAAACAGCCAGTAATTTTCCAAAGTGTGGCTTCTGCCATGGGTGGGTTGGGAATCCACGCTGACGTCGGAGGAAGAGCACTGGTTCCTCAGCAGTGCTTGGAGGTTCCAGTAAGGATAAATTGGGCTGAGCTGGTGCAATAGCAACTTTCCATCCCTGCTTTGCCACGAGCTTCCCCGGCCGTGGCTGCAGAACGCTGCAGTGGAACGTGGCAGCTGTCCTGGGCAGCCCCGAGGTGATGATGTGTGCTTTGGCCGAGGGGCTGGGATGTTCAGAGGCGTAGAAGTGACTAAAGCACGTTGCTGGCAGGCCTGACTGTGGAATAGGCACTTTTAGAGAATAAACTACTGTAATTTCTATTATGGGCTTTATTTTTGACGCTCTTTGGAAGCGTGGAGCTGGCCCAGCTCATCCCAAACGTCTGTGAACTGGGTGGAGGTTTGTTTTCCTTCGGGGTGTGAGGGACGTGACAGTTCCCTTGCTGGAGCTGGGGCTCATCTTGTGCTCACCTCGAGGTGAACCTTTGGATTCTTTTTAACCCCCTCTTCTTTGTCATGCGACCCCAGGCTGAAGACACGAGGATGCAGGAGATAATGAAGCTTGCACACGAGTTCCTGCAGAACTTCTGTGCTGGGAACCAACAGAACCAGGCCTTGCTGCACAAACACATAAACCTGTTCCTTAACCCAGGGGTAAGAATAACCTCAGACCATGATTTATTTTTTTGTTCTAGCAGGAGAAGGGACTGGATTGTCCTTGGTGATACCTCTGGGGCTGTTCTGTTGCAAGATTGGTTGAAGAGGTCACATTTTGTTTTCATTCTACAGCCTCAGGAGTTGGCAAGATGTTTGTTTAGGGCAGTTTCAGTGTAGAAAGTTCAAGAGGCTGAAGTGGAGTGAAAAATAGGCTGAGATAGGAGCTGTGCTGCTGAATGCTGAGGTCCTCAGCAAAGTTCCCTTCAACCCTACACCCACAGGAGTGTTGGCTTTGCCCTAACCTCAGTGGGGATGTGGTGGGTTGTTGGTTTCCTGATTTTTTGCTCCCTTTCATCCCCTCCAACAGATCCTGGAAGCAGTGACAATGCAGCACATTTTCATGAACAACTTCCAGCTCTGCAGCGAGATCAACGAGCGCGTGGTTCAGCACTTCGTCCACTGCATCGAGACGCACGGCAGGAACGTTCAGTACATCAAGTTCCTGCAGACCATCGTCAAGGCAGAGGGGAAATTCATTAAGAAATGCCAAGATATGGTAATGGCTGAGGTGAGAGCTGCAGAGATTTGCAGGGTCTGAACAGAAGTTTGCACATAGCAGTTGGTGAACATGACAAATTGATCCTCTCGCTTCGGGGACTGCCAAGAAGCTGACAGCTCTCACCGTGCAAAAAGAGCATTACAGCTCCCAGGAAGCTCAGGCTTTTTGTGACCAAAAGCTCTCTGAGCTCTTGGCTCACAGGTGTAACGAGGGGATGGTTATTAATGGCACAAGTCACTTCCCAGGCCTGTACACAGCAGCATGCAGGTGGGGTTATGAAGCAAGGGTGCCTTTGTCTAGGAAAATTGGCTTGAAGAGAAGTAGTTTAATTTCAAGATGACTAGAGCAGAAGGATTTCACCATGATAGCATTTTGATGGGGATTTTTTAATGAAATGGCAGAACCACCATAGGATCACCTTCCAGTATCCCAGGTTGCTCCAAACCCCATCCAGTCTGGCCTTGGGCACTTCCAGGGAAGGGGCAGCCACAACTTCTCTGTGCCTCACCACCCATTTTTTTTCTGCCATCCAAACCTACACTCAGTTTGAAGCCACCCCTCTTTGTCCTGTCTCTCCAAGCCCTTGCAGATATTCTTAGCAAGATGTACTTACCTGTTCCAGTGCTGAAGGGGAGGAAGATGAGGATTGGCTTTAGGTGTGTAGGTAACTGGAAATTGGGGAGTCAGGATAAAAGGGAGAGGTAAGAGAAGGGTGAATGACTGCCTTTAAGTGGGATATTGGATGGGATCTGTCTGGCAAATCTGCACATCTGATGGAATGTTTTGGCCTCCTCAGCAGGGGGAGCCCCAGGATCAGATTTGTCATATCTGACTTTAGAGCATCAATCCTGATAGGTGGATCAAAAAGCTTTCATATTTTGTTGTTCAGCTCAAAACCAGCTCCATGAGTTTCTCAAGACATTGAGTGAGAGATGCTCAGCACGGAGCTTCCCTGGGGTCAGCAGCTGCCCTGGGGGTTTTCCTCTACATTTTATCCTGCTGTTTTTCCCAAACCTTGGGGGAGGACAGCCCTGGATCCCTCCAGCTGTGTGCTCAGCAGTGCCCAGCCTGGACCAGGGCTGTTTGCTCCATCTGCTTCCCTCCCTGGAGTTCCAGGAGGTCTGAGCTGCTCCAGCCAGGTGCCAAATGTGAAGCTGACTGAAATCTTCAGTGTGTGACTTCAGGTGTCAGTCCCTGGCCTTGGAAAATGGCTGGTGTTTGTTGGGAAGGGTGGAAGGTGTGAGGCCTGCAGTGCTCCCATCCCCTGTGCCCTGGGCAGCTCTGCACCAGCACAGGGCTGCCCACAGCTGCATTTGAAAGTCACCCTGGGTGACAGATGTGGAATGGAAAGGCACAAACTTCGTGGCACAGCCTCTGGCTAAGCAGGCAGCTGGACTGGCTTTGAGCTTCCTCAGCAGTCCCAGAGTGGTCAGTTGAATGGGAAATGTCCTCCTGGAGCCCTGTGTCCCTGCTGGGAGGGCAGTGCCCTGAGGGCTGAGGAGCAGCAGTGGGACGGGCACTGGACAGCCCCAGCGAGGGGGAGCTGGGGGGGGATCCCAGGCTTTGCTGTGCTGATGGGACTTGTCCTTGCCCTGTAGCTGGTGAATGCAGGGGAAGATGTGCTGGTGTTCTACAACGACAGAGCCTCCTTCCAGACCCTGGTGCAGATGATGAGGTCGGAGAGGGACCGGATGGATGAGAACAGCCCCCTGATGTACCACATCCACCTGGTGGAGCTGCTGGCTGTGTGCACTGAGGGCAAAAACGTCTACACAGAAATCAAGTGCAACTCCCTCCTCCCTCTGGATGACATTGTCAGGGTGGTGACCCACGAGGATTGCATACCTGAGGTGAGAGCTTGCAGGAGAATGGGGCTGCTTGTGTTGGAATGTGCTGGGTTTGGGTGAGAGAGGGTTGGTGCTGCTGAGTCTGGCCTGGCAAGGGGCTTGGTGCAGGTGGGCAGCGAACTGGGGAGCTGGAGCCCTTCCCTGCTGCTGCAGTTGGCACCACAGCCAACCTGGATAGTCAAGTTAGATCCTTTTATACTTCCTCCTTACCCTGAAAGTGGCAATGTGATGCTGTACTTGGTTATTTTATAGGGTTCTCGAAGCAGAGAGGTTTATGGATGTGCTGCTAACCTTGAACAGATGGTTCTGCAGAACTGGAAATTATTATTATGCTGACGTTTTGTCTGCAGTAATCCTGGTGGTTTTTTATTGGATGGTGTCTTGCTATTCATGGCATTAAATTTCACCAGTGTTTAAGTAAAAGAAAGAAGTAGAATTCCAAATGATCTATGTAGCAGTTTTAATGTGACATTATATTCCTTCATGCTACCATTCAGGTTCTCATTCTTTATGAATTATTTTCTCTGCTTTTAGGTCAAAATAGCATACATCAACTTCTTGAATCACTGTTATGTGGACACAGAAGTAGAAATGAAAGAGATTTACACCAGTAATCACATGTGGAAGCTGTTTGAGAACTTCCTGGTTGACATCTGTCGGGTAATGTTTCTGCACCAAGGAACTGAATTCAGAAAGCTTAAAAACCTCTTTAATCCTGAGCAGTAAGGATAAGACATCCCAGTGCATCAAGGCATTAAGTACCCTGAATACTCTGTTCCTGCAAATATGTGCCTCCTTTTCCTTATGCCTGTGGATTTCATTAGTCATATTCCATGGAACATATTCATATTTTCCTTTTTAAAAGAAAAAAAAAAAAAACGAGCCCAAACCAAAGCTCAGTGAAGCTCCACACCCTGCTCCTTTGTCCAGTGCCTTTTCTGTCCTGCCACCTGGCCTTCTTATTCTGGCCAGGATCACCGAGCTCCTTCCTGAGCAGCACTCAGCATTTTTTGGCAGGTCAGGACAGATTGTTTTCCAGGCTTGCTGTTTATTTGGCCACATGGCTTTTTGCCTGGGATTCCAAGTATTTCCCCATACGAAAGCATTACACCTCAGTCCTCCCCATCCTGCTCTTGCTTTCCTCCAGGACACTGTGGTTTTTTCCCTCCCCCAGCCGTGCTCTGTGCCAGCACATCAAACCAGGAGCAGGCTTTGCTGTGGCGTGGGCTGGAAAGGCAGAGCCGTCGGTATCACTGCATTGCTGGGAGCAGGACAGTGTGAAATGAGGAACTGCAGTCTCAGCTGCCTTGGTGAGCTGCTCCTGACCCTGCTCTGCTTTGTGCTGCAGGCCTGCAACAACACCAGTGACAGGAAGCACGCCGACTCCATCCTGGAGAAGTACGTGACCGAGATCGTCATGAGCATCGTCACCACCTTCTTCAGCTCCCCCTTCTCTGACCAGAGCACCACCCTGCAGGTGGGGGAGCACAGACACACACAGCAGGGAGAGCACTGCCAAGGCAGTTGGGTTCACTGCACTTGGGTGTCACTTGCCAGTGCAAAACAAACAGGGCAGCAGTGGTGGTGAAACTGGGGAGCGAACACGTCGCTGTTCCTCGTGACCAGACTCTCTTTGCTGTAGAAATGGAAAAATATGTAGGTCACAGTACAAGTGTTCTTCTAGAAAAGCTCAAGTGTCACATTAATTCATCAGTGGATTCAGCTCTGTGCTACCACCAAGGTGTTTTGTAGAGAGTTCTTGTGTGTCATTGAATCCCAGCATGGTTTGTGTTGGAAGGGACCTTAAAGCCTATCTCATCCAACCCCTGCCATAGATACCACAGAGGGAGCAAGGGGGATTGATTAAGGACAGCATATTTTACAGAAAGATTCTAATTTCCTTTAAAAAAAAAAAAAGAAAAAACGATTCAGAACAAAAATCCAGAGGCTCTCCTGTGTCTCACTGAGTAGATTTTTGCCTTGTTCAAAAGTTGGGGAAATGTGAAGGAGGAGCTTGGAACACGTGTGAAGGGGAGAGATTTGTACAGCAGAGCAGCAGTGTGAGGACATTGCCCTAATATTTATATTTGCACAGAGATAACACTGTTCTCCATTCATAAATAGCTTTCTGGGAGGGTGTGGGTGGAGTGGTCAGGTGTCTGGCAGCTCTGGCAGGAGGTTGAGAGGGGCAGTTGTTGAAACTTGATGCAACCTGGTAGTGCCAAAGGCAGATGTTTGCAGTGCAGTCTCCAGGTCTCAAAGCTCATCCAGTCCCACCCCTGTCATGTTTCTGACCTCACCTGAGCCTAAGCAGTGCAGCAGCTGATTTGCTCTTCAGGTGACTTCAGTTGCCCATCACCTTCTGTGCTCATCAAAGAGGTGAGAAATGGAGACTGTGGCCTTGTCCTCAGGCTCTGCCCACCCCTCTGTGCCTTGTACATGAGCTGCCCTGCTCTCAGTTGTCATCTCTGAGATGCAGCATTTGAATACACATCTTGCCTTCCTGTTTTAGCCATCTGTTAATGTTATATCAGCAGTTTTTCTTTAGTTTCTCCATCTCCCCCTCTGTCTAGCAGGATGAAGTCACTTGGTTCACCTCTTTTCCCATCTCAGTTGATAGATCTGCCTTGTCCTAGATTCATCTTTCCTCTACATCTCCAAGTTAAAAGCAGTTCCTCTCCCTTTTCCTGCCTGTTGTCCCACCTGCCTGGAGTCCATCCCTGCTCCAGGTGGGATTCCTCCCCCAGAGGTGCTGCAGGTGGGCTGATCTCTGTAATGAGGGATGTTGCCACTCTGCTCTGGGTTCAGTCCCTCCCTGCCCTTCCTGCTGCACCTTCTCATCCCTTCCAGCCTTCTTCTGCCTCCTGCTCCTTCATGTCAGGGCTTGTTGGACTGAAATTCTTCCTGCCCTGAGTCAGCCTTGCTAGTTCAGGGAACACCTTGTCCATCCATCATGTGGTTCAAATCATATAAAATTAGGAGAGCACAAATCTCTTGGCAAAGAACAGCTGCCCACAGCTTCTCTTTACCAAACATTGTTCAGCCTGCTTGCCTCCAAAGTTGTTACTGCCCAAGGTTTCCCTTCTCAAGTGCAGTTGGAGACATAAGGGACATGGAGTAAATTTCCTATTTGATTTATTGACCTTGTTTAAGCAAATGAAACATCTTAAAGGCTTTTTAAGGCCAACAAGTCTTCAGACATGAGCTGAAAGGAGTATGTGGGTGGTTTAAATCCAAACATGTAGGTGTTTTCAGGGCCCTGGGTGAATGCTACTGTTTGCCATGGTTTTTGGTGTTTGGCTTATTTCCACAAAGGATAATGGGTATTTGCCTTCTAGCAATTTTAGGGGCTTGAATTTTGGTTCTTCTCTTGTACATTTTGTAATGGTGTTTGATTTAATGGATCTAATAGATTTAATTAGCTAATAGATTTGGCTTTTTACTCTAACTCCACTTTTTTCTTGCAAACAGGCTTTACTGTTGGCCAGAATAAATGAGGTATTTTTTCCCTGGTTCCTAAGTCCTGTGGTGTTTGCACTGTGGTGTAGTTCCTTTAGCTGATAGAAGCACTCTGTAGCTAGTGGGCACGGGGACACGCAGGGTTATTCCCTCTCAGACTGGAATATTTAAAATGCTCTTTCCTCTGCAGGAAATATATTGTTCTACTAAGTAATCACTGTACAAAACCAAATTGGAGTTTTGGTCACTGTTGTTGGGCAGCTGCAAAGGTGAAAGAACAGAGCTCATGGGCTTGGGTGTGTTGGAGCAGCACCTGTCTGTAGTGGAAGATCACCTTGTGAAATTCAGGGCTGAAAACCACACCTTGATTTTGGCTCTGATCCGTAGCAGCTGCAGTGTTTGCCACTAACCACTGCCTGTGTTCCAAATTACACACAGCTGGTTTCTTAGTGAGTTGGATACCAGCTAATAATGCTTGGGATGATGAGTTTCCAACCCTGGAGCTGTGCTGTCACACAGCCAAGTGCCATCTACCTGTGGCCCCTTGAGTCAGCTGCTGGTCAATACTAAAAGAGGAATCTGTGTGCTGATAGGGTTGCTGATAGCTCTGATAAAGCAGATGAAGGTGGCTGCTCATTTCCTTTGCTTAGTCAGGCCTCAGTTACCAGGGCTTTCTGCTGCAGAAGCTCCTGTTTCATGTTTCCCTTCCAGCGCTGGTTCCCACCCTTCCCAGCCAGCTGCTGATCCCGTGGTAGATACCCTGCTGCCACGGGGAGCTGCCCAGCAAGGGCTGCAGGGCAGTGAGAAGGGGCTGGAGAGGCCCAGCTGAGCTGGGATCAGCTGAGCCCTGCTCTGAGGGTGTGACTGTGCTGTGCTTGCCTTGCAGACCCGGCAGCCCGTGTTCGTGCAGCTGCTGCAGGGCGTGTTCAGGGTGTACCACTGCACCTGGCTCATGCCCAGCCAGAAGGCCTCTGTGGAGAGCTGCATCCGAGTGCTCTCGGACGTAGGTAAGGACTGGGCTGAGCAGAGCTGCCAGGGCTCGCTGCTGTGGGGTTTGTGTGCTGCAGACACGGCCCCAGTGGGGTTTGTGTCCTGCAGACATGGCCCCAGTGGGGTTTGTGTCCTGCAGAAATAGCCCCAGTGGGGTTTGTGTCCCGCAGAAATAGCCCCAGTGGGGTTTGTGTCCTGCAGTCACAGCCCCAGTGGGGTTTGTGTGCTGCAGACACGGCCCCAGTGGGGTTTGTGTGCTGCAGACACGGCCCCAGTGGGGTTTGTGGCCTGCAGAAGTAGCCCCAGTGGGGTTTGTGTCCTGCAGTCACAGCCCCAGTGGGGTTTGTGTCCTGCAGACACAGCCCCAGTGGGGTTTGTGTCCTGTAGGTGCCACCTGGGGACAGCTCTAGTCCAAGCTTGTGCTGCTAGGTCATCGTGGTTGAGCAGTGGGTGTTGTCACTGTCGCCTGAAGTGCTTTCTCTGTCTAACTTCAGAACTCCCTGCAGACCTGTTGATCTGCAGCAGGGAGAAGTTTTTGTGGAATCACTGAGGTTGGGAAAGCCCTCCAGGATCATCGAGTCTGAGCTGTGCCCAATGCCCACCTTGTCCCCAGCCCAGAGCACTCAGTGCCACCTCCAGCCCTTTCCTGGACACCTCCAGGGATGGGGACTCCAAACCTGACCACTCTTTCCATGGAGAAATTCCTCCTGATGTCCAGCCTGACCCTTCCCTGGTGCAGCTGGAAGTGCCACTCCTGCCCATAAATTTTCTCCACTCTGTGTCCACAAGAGTAGCTTGTACTGGATAAGGGGTCAGGCTCTGCTGCTGAGTGCCCACGTGTGGCAGCACGAGTCGTTGGGGGTGTGTGTTTGGGGACAGATTCCTCCTCCCACACTTCAAACAACAGTAACAACTCTGAGGTGTGGAAGCCTCTAAACGTAATCCTGCCTGGGCCTGACCCTGCACAAGGACTGAGAACTGCCCTGTTTAAAATGCACTCAAAGATTCATGGAATGGTTAAGGCTGGAAAAGATCTCTTAAGATCATCAAGTCCAGTTGCTGGCCCAGCACCACCACTGTGGTCACCAGTAAAACATAAACTCAAGTGCCTCATACAGATGTTTTCTGACCACCTCCCATTAGCCCTTTCTAATGCTTTACAACCTCTTCTGTGAAAAAAAAAAAAAAATTCCTGATGTCCTAATTTCCCAGTCTAAACCTTCCCTGGTGCAACTTGAGGCCGTTTCCTCTCAGCCTGGGAAGGAGAGTCTGTGGGAGGAAGGAATTGCGTAGACCTTTGTGTTTGTGCTGTTTCACGGGCTCAGGGTCTCAGCTCCCGCTGATGTCGCTCGTTGCAGCCAAAAGCCGAGCGATTGCCATTCCTGTGGACCTGGACAGTCAGGTGAACAACCTGTTCCTGAAGTCCCACAACATCGTGCAGAAGACGGCCATGAACTGGCGCATGACGGCGAGGAACGCCGCGCGCAGGGACTCGGTGCTGGCCGCCTCCCGCGACTACAGGAACATCATCGAGAGGCTGCAGGTGACTGCACAGCTCCCCTTCCTCCTGCAGGGCCTCAGCAAAGCTCAAAGTCTCCCCTGAACAAGCCCTGAGGTCTTTTAATTTATGCAGGCGGGACAGATCTAATTCCTGTCCCTCATTCACCGGTAGTGAAATTAATTCACCTGTAAACGTGTGTTCTGTTAATGTTTGTTCAAACCTGGCTGTGGATGTTCCCTAGGACATAGTGTCAGCCTTGGAGGATCGCCTGCGCCCTCTGGTCCAGGCAGAGCTGTCAGTGCTGGTGGATGTGCTCCACAGGCCTGAGCTGCTCTTCCCAGAGAACACGGATGCCAGGAGGAAATGTGAAAGTGGAGGTTTCATTTGCAAGTAAGTTGTCTTCAAAATCTGGCTTGTTTTGCTTTTTCCCAATCTTCCTGTGCCCTGTGGAATGGAGCCCTCCTGCCCAGCTTGGTAAATACTTGATATCCTCTGAAATACCTCTAAAAACCCATAAAATAAAAAATAAAATAAATAAAGTATTTTGTGATATGGTCAAGGCAGTTTCTCTTTGGAGAGGAAAAAAGCTGCTTGTGGGAATGGGGAAAGACTGGTTGATATGTTCTCCCAGCTAATGCTTCAAAATGTCTGTTTGCTGCAGGATGCAAATGTCCTCAGCAGTTGTACAAATGAGTTATATTTTGAGCTGATCCAGTTAGTGATATCTGCCTTCACCCCAGGAATGTTTGTGAGGTGCTGGGTGAATACATCAGGGTCAGATGTTGTCATGGGCATCTCCACAGCTGGGGGGAAGGAAAGGGGAAGATGAGAAGATGACAAGGTCGTTGAGAAGGCAATTCAGAGCAGATCCAGCTTCTCCCATCACCTCCTGGAGACATGGGCTCTGTACAGAGGCTGTGGAACCTGGGCACTGAGTCAGTACCAAGTGCTGGGTGGGATGGATTTGCACCCTCCAGGGCTCTCAGTTTGTTTTTATCCAAGTGGAACAGATTTCTAACTGAAATCTGTAATTCAGATTTTTTTATTACTCTTAACTGGTTGTTCTGGAGGACCATCAGCTCCTGGATCCCACTGATTCCTCACTGCCTGCAGCCAGAGGGATTTTTTGGCTCTTTTCCTGCCCAGGTTCTGCCACAGCTTCCCCTGGTAGCTGGCAGGTGTTGCTCTGGAGAACACACTCCAAAATGGTTGTGTAACAGTGTGATAATAAACCTTGTTTGCAGCATAAACCAGTGAAGATAAGCACGTACATCATACCCCATTTTTAGAATATTTGCACTAACCTGATTGATGGGTTTTTTTCAGGTTAATTAAGCACACAAAACAGCTGCTGGAGGAGAATGAGGAGAAACTGTGTATTAAGGTATTACAGACGCTCAGGGAAATGATGACCAAAGATAGAGGCTATGGAGAAAAGGTAAGGTACAGTCCATCCTTCTGTTAAACACTCTCTTTATTCAGTAAAGGAAAATAAAACTCCTGCTTTTTCAAGCTGTTTTGTATGTGTAAGCACTTCTAGGCTGGAGCAGGCACAAAACATTTTTAGTCAACTAATAACCTTTCAAATCATATTTGAAGTTAAGCTTGTTTCTGTTCCTTTTCTTCTTGAGACTAGCAAGTTTAAGTCTAATCCCTGCAGTTGCTGGCACTCTGAAATATCAGTTCTGTTACCTTTTTCTGAAGGCTATAACCTCTTTATCTGCTTCCTGGGTCTAGGTGACTCTTCAGGTCATGTAACCTTGGAACAAGAGGGTGTTTTGTAGTTAATTTGAATTTGTGTACAACTGAGTAATCTTGTTGTGGTTTATAGATGGAAACTCTCTGTACACCCACCCATGTTTCTTCTTTCTCTTTCCTACATACAACTCTTACTGGTTGAGAGGAACATTTTTTCTGTAGGGACAGACCTGTTCTTTATTTCCATCAGGAGAGTGTATGCAGCCATATGTTTGTGTTTCTAGAAGTGGTTACAGTCAGCTGGGACTGGGATTTGGAGATTCTCCTGGAATTCCGATCAGCTGAGGTTCTTGCCCTGCCACCCAGTGGGTAGAGAGGAGCACAGCCTGCAGGGCAGGTGTTAGGGAGCAGCTGGGAGTGGGGACTGGGGGAAGCTGTCAAGTGGAAGGCAGGGGGGAAGCTCCCACTGCCCCTGGGAGGCCATGGTGGTGTCTCAGTCCAGTTCTCCCCCACAGATGATGGATTTGGAGCTGTTTCCTCTGCTCAATTCACACCAAAAAGGGCAAAACTTCAGAGATCGGAGCTTCCTAACAGCAGGAATGGTTTGTAGCAGCTGCCAGGGAGGGAGATGCTCCCCAGGCAGCGGAGCCTGGAGCGTCCTGGCCAGCTGGGAGTGTCACCAGGAGGCAGGAGCAGGACGTGGTGGCTCTGGGGAGGGAGCAGTGGCAGCCTGGCACACATGGGTGTGCACGTGTGGGCCGCTCCCAGCACACCCAGGCGGTGCCAGGCCGCAGGAGGCTCCCAGGAAAATGCCCCAAGGGCTGCGCTCCCTGCCCTGCCAGGAGGGCTCTGCCCACCTGCTGCCAGCTGCCAGCCCGGCTCCAGCTGCTGCTCTGCCCTGCCTGGCACTGCCTCACTGTGCAGCAGCAGCGCTTGGGAGCAGATTCGCTGGCTTGAGGGAATTCCCTGGCCAGCTGCAGGAGAGCAGCACATCCCTGTGGGATGAGGGGGAGCGGGCTGGGTAGGGGAGGGCACAGCTGCAGGTGTCAGCTTGGAGCACGTTGTCCTTCTCTGCCCACGTGGCCAAATCCTGTGCTGGGGCATCACCTTCTGTCCTCTTCTCAAGGTCTCTTCTCTGAGATATCCCAGCTGGAAGGGGCTGGCTGTGGCCTGCAGAAGCCAGTCTGCTCCTGGGAAGGGAGTGGGATTGGTGATCCTCTAATGAGTGCTGCTATTTCCTGGTGTTCAGCACTGGGGTTGTGACAGGTTCAGTGTAACCACAGATCACATTTTACACTTCTCTAGTAGATCAGTCTATCCTCTCCTGTTAAAACAGCCAGGACCCACTGTCCAAGGTCACCTTAAGAGATAAAAGCAGTGTGTGATGCATATTGTATATACTATACACCAGTGAAACCCAAACCAGAGCTTTGAGAGTTTTCCTTACATGTAATCTGCCACTGAGACATTTTCCAAAATGGAAATGAATTTTTAGGAGTTTCTTAGACTTTATTCAGCTAACTTGGAGGAAGCAGTATTTCTAGAAGCTGCACTTAACATACCTTGCACCATTCAGACCATGAAGAACTCCACAAGATGCTAAATAATCTTCAAAGTGTGGCAGCAGCATTAATTTCTGAAGCAGTAGCTCAGTTACATAAGGAGTCAGGATATGCCTGCCTGTGCTTTCCGAGTCGGAAGAAGCAGCTGATTGCTCACAGATAGACTGTGAGTAGTAGTAGAACAGCTTTTGCTGTCTGGCTGTGAGCAGTGCACTTGGATTTATTCTCCCTTGTGACTCAGAACTCAATTTAGTCGCCACCTAAAAGGCAGCACCTTTTGTTTTTAAAATCATCTTGTAGTGTGACAAAAAAAAAAAAAAGAAAAACCCCTCTTATATTGTAAAAACTCCACTGTAAATCCTGGAGTCCCTACATAGAGATGGATTCCATACATTGAGGTGGCAGAGCTCACCCTTGTGAGCAGCTTATTGACCTCACAAGCACAGAACCATGGAAAGGCTTGGCTTGGAAGGGACCTTAGACGTGACCCAGTTCCCTCCCTGCCATGGGCAGGGACACCTTCCATAGCCCAACCTGGCCTTGGACCCTCCCAGGGATGGGGCAACCACAGCTGCTCTCTCTGGGCAACCTGTTCCAGAGCTTTGCCACCTTCACAGGGAGGGATTTCATCCTGAGAAGCCATTGAAACCTCTCCTCTGTCAGTCCCTGTCCTGTCCCTCCACAGCTGTGCCCACCCAGGAGCGCTGGGGAGGTTCTGGCAGCGGCCCTGGTTCTGCTGCAGCACCACGTGCTGCTCTCTGGAGCAAACCTGAGTTACACAAGGACAGGGCTCCTCCTCTGCTGCTGGCTCTCCCAGCCCACAGATCACCTCTCCCTGCTGGCCCCTGAGCAAGGTGGGCAGTGCAGGGGGACACGGGGCGAGCTCCTGTCCCCCAGGGCCTCGGTCCCACAGCTGGGGCTGCTCAGCAGCAAGCAGAGCCCGTGGGGAGAGCACAGATGTACAGAAGCCTGTGGGAAGGCTCAAATTTTTACATATTGCTGAAGACTCCTCGCTTGGCACGCGCTCAGGATGGCTCAGTGACGGGGAGCATACTGTGGAGTATTTAATAGGCACAAAACTGCACTACATTGACAGTGTAGGCTAGACCCAAGTTTTTCACTGTGCTGAAACATGTCATTCATGCACGTCTCTCCGGGTGCCTACCAGCTGACTCGCCTCAGCTCTGCAGGACTTGCCTTGGAGAGCTCCATTTTTCCTGCCAGAGTGGAGATGCAGCCCCTGCCCTGCTGCTGCTCACAGCTCGTGACACTCCCGTGCCCAAGGGTGAAGTCCTTGGCTCTGGGTCAGCCGGCCCACGTGGTTTGTCCCTGGCACAGGAACAAAGCCAGGGTACATCCTGCCTCCCAAGCTGCCTGGCACAGCATTCCCAGCAGTGTCTGTTCCCTAGCCCAGCACTGGCAGATGTTCCTCAAGCCCGCTGCAAAAATAATGTTGGATTGCAGCATTAAAGTGTTAAATGATTTATAAGATCCTTACATGAAATTTATGTTTCATTTCTCTTACTAATCCTTGCTTTCAATTCTTCCCCTTCTTTCTTTCCCGGCAGATTACCATTGAATTGGATAATGCTGAGGTTTTAATTTTATTTCTTTTCTCCAGTGTTGTTTCTATGGTGTTTGTTTTACCAGTAGCCCTGTGATCTGTCCTGTCTCTGCAGCACTGAGCGTTCTGATCTGTGTGCCTGTGTCAGTGAATTAGTGGAGTTTTCAGTCTGCTGTGTGTCTATCCTGGGAATAGTTACCATAACTAATTCCATGTGTCATTACTTGGAATATTAATCCAAGTGGAGTTCTCGTTTTCGGTAGTCTGCAGTCACTGGTGCCATGGTAGATCCTGTGAAATTTAGGATCAGATCTGGAGGATGAACTGCTCCAAGCAGTCAGCATTTAGCACTTGGCCACCACTCCCGTGTCATATGTGAAGAGATAATTTCCTTTAATTTGGAGAAATCAGCAGTGAGGTTTAATGGTGTCCCTGCAGGAGCTGGAAGAAGGTGGGTGCAGGTGGGACTGGGGAGAGGGACAGGTCCTTGTGCAGTTGTGCTGCTGCTTTTCCCAAGAAGGTGACAGTCCTGCAGCTCGTGAGAGCATTGCAGTGCCCCTGCTGAGCCCCAGCCGGGTTTGGGTGTGAAGCCACGTCAGGCAGTGGGATGGGTGGTGGGTAACCCTGAGCAGTCGGTGACTTGGGAAGCTATTTCTGGGTGAAAAGCCCTCTCTGAGGGAAAACTTGGAGCTGAACTGAAGTGGAGCTTTCCAAGGACTCTGAGAAGCCGAGTGTCTGGTCGGGGCAGCAGCGCAGGGCGGAGGGAGCTGAGCTGCCTCTGCTGTGCCACTTCCTCATCAGCTCAAAAAAACCCTGGTGTGGGTGTGGAATTTGCATAAATGTATAATACTGAGAAAGTGATTGACTGGCACCTTATTTTACTGAAATACCACGGAAAAAAGAAATATTTTCCTCTCAGTGCTTTGTTTCCTGTGTTCTCTCCCAAGCCAGCTTTTAATTTGGAACAAAGCTCAACCACTTAAAATGTCTAAAGCATTTCTGACCTTTATTTAGTGGAGAAGGTAATGAAATCTACAGAAAGCAATTTACGGTGTGACTTGTTAATTTCGATGTTAATCACCTGAATTCACTGGGTAAACTTCATTCTGAAAATGAAATATTTGGGGAGCTTGCCTGGTGAAATGGATTTGAAAGCCAAACTATTCGTCACTAAAGTAGACAAATACTGTGCACATCACCCAGGGTTGGCCTGGAGGGTGTTTTCTGTTCAGGAGGGCTTTTAGGGCTGGAGCTGAAGGTCCCTTCCTTAAGGAATGAGTTTCCCATCACTACTTTCAGCCCAGAGTCTGATTTTGACCTGTAAGACAAATCTCGTGTTGCACAAGGTTATTTACTGCCCTGCCAGGACCTCTGAGCTGTGCTGGGATGAGATCTCAGGTGTGTCTCCAAGCTTCACACACGCTCCTGGCATTACAGAGGTGTTTTGCTGTCTGTTCCTCCTTTTTTTTTTGGTTAAAACCCCCAGGTTTTCCCCCCCTCTTACCTGGGGCATACACTCCAGCAGCCTGCTCTGCTTTCCAGAAGTTAACCTGTAGCTCAGAAACGTTTCCATCAGGCCAGGTCCTTTGGATGATGTGCTGCTGCAGCTTCCCAGAATAGCACGTGTGTATATGTATAATTTTAGCTTGGAGAAACTTCAGAGAGAAAGTTGAATTGTTTAATTGCAAATTAAGTCATAATGTGAAACTCTTTCCCATTTGGTTTCTGGCTGTGATGTGCTGTCTTTGCCTGCAGTAAATCAGCCAGAGCGTGCAGAGCAGTTTAGGATTTGGTCTGGAGGCTGCAAAGGAGGGATTTTATTGCTCCTTAATGGAGCAAGTGCATGGAAGGAGCAGGTGTGTGTATAACCATCAGCACTGAGCACTGGCTGCACAGGGAAAGGGGCTCAGGTGGAGCTGGAACCACTGGCAAGTCTCAGAAATCCTGGGGTTCTCTGTTTTCCTTTTCCCCTCGTGAAAGCCCTGGAAAGTGACACATAAAAAGCCTGGAAGCCCATGTAAAACATTTAGGGCAAAGAATACAAAAAATCTCCATTATTAGTAGAATTATTAACTTGCTTTTCTGTCAAAACTATGCACAATTTAATTGTTTTGATCATCTGAAATGCTCCTTGTTCCCTCAGGGGAAGCTCTCCTGAAGTTACTGTTGATGGCATGATTTCATGGTGGTTTTTTATGTAGGTTGAGTTGTCTTAGTTGTGTCCTGCAAGGTAATCCCAGCAAGCCATGGGTCCAGAAAACAAAGAATATTAAAAAAGCCGGGAGATCCGTGTGTTTGTTAGTGAAAGTCGTGATAGAAAGTCATGACAGACCCTCTTTGACGTTTTTGTGAGTGAAGAAGGGAGTGTCCTTTGGAATTGAGTGAATAATGCTGGAATTCACCCAATAGTAGGAAATCCCCTGAATGTGGAGTTGGCACTAGCCCCAGATAGTTTTGGATTGAGTTGGGGGGCTTTGGCTGGAGAAGTGGAGTGGAAGGGAGCAGCAGAGGTGGTGCTGTTGTCCTAACTCACATTTCTGTTGAGGGTTACGTGATTCCCTTTGTGTTGGAAAGGAGGATGGGGAAGAACTGCACTGTTCCAGGGAGAAGTGGTGCAGCATTGATAGAAACTGGGGAACTGTGTGGCACCACACTGCAGCACGGTTGTGTTGGTTCTCTCCTGGTCTTGGGGAGCTGTGTGCTCAGAGCTTGGCCTTTGTGTTGGGGCTGCTCTTTGCCTCTCCTGGAGCCTGGGGTGGGAGCAGGGGCTGAAGAGCTGTGTTTGACACTGGCTCTGTGCAGGTGTCTCAGGTGGTAAAGCCAAAACCCCAAGGCTTGTCCTTAAAAGCCCTTGGGCTGAGTCTCTGTTGGTGGCCTCCTTGCTGGAGCTCCTCTAATCCTGTTCCTGATGGAGCTGCTGCCTGTGCTGCTGTCTCAGGGAAGAGCTTCAGGCTCGAGGTGAATTCTCCCCGAGTGCCACCAAGCGTGAATCTTCACACAACAGCGAGAACCAAACCCTGCTTGTAATTAGCCACAACAGCTTAATTTGCTGTTAATTCAATCCTCAGCCCGCTGAGAGGTGCAGGCGTGATGCAAATGCAGATTTGCTGGTGCTGCACGGTGAGCTGCTCCGTGGGCTCCCTGCGCTCCGGCCCGGCCCGGCTCCCGCCCTGCCGGGGCACTGGGAGGACGTTCCTGTCCCTGCTCCCCGGCCAGGGCTGGCGTCTGGGGACACCGTGGCCCAGTTTCCACCTGCAGTGCGAGTCCTGGGTACTAAAACACACCCGGCCTGGAGAAACCATGAATCTTTTATGGCCTGCCAGGCAGGGCCCCGGCGGCGCTGACCTGCAGGTGGCACGCGCAGGATGCCGATCGCGCTGTGAGATGGCCTACTTTGCCTTTTTTATTTTTTTTCTCTTCTTCTTTTTTTTTTTTTTATATTCCTTTTTCCCCTCCCAGCCACATTGCAGTGAGCTGTTCCGCTGGGCACCTGCCAACATTCAGGCAGCAGTTACATAAGAGGAGGTTTTTTTCCTGGAATTTAGGCCCGCTGCTGATGTGTGACCTTCAGCAGTAATTGCCAATAAAGGCGGTGGGGATGTTTACAGGCACCGGCGCTGGCCCGCGGCCTGGGCCAGTAGCGCCGAGCCCGGGGAGCTCTGCTTCCCAGCCTGAGCCCACAGCACTGCAGCTCTGTTTGAATTCACAGGGTGAAACTGGGGTGCTCTGCTTCCCAGCCTGAGCCCACAGCACTGCAGCTCTGTTTGAATTCACAGGGTGAAACTGGGGTGCTCTGCTTCCCAGCCTGAGCCCACAGCACTGCAGCTCTGTTTGAATTCACAGGGTGAAACTGGGGTGCTCTGCTTCCCAGCCTGAGCCCACAGCACTGCAGCTCTGTTTGAATTCACAGGGTGAAATTGGGGTGTTCTTCTTATCCCCAGCCTGAGTCCACAGCACTGCAGCTCTGTTTGAATTTACAGGGTGAAATTGGGATGTTCTTCTTCCCCCCAGCATGAACCCACACCACTGCAGCTTTATTTCGGTCTCCAGGGTGAAATGGGGTTGCTTTCCTTTCCCCTAAGCCTGATCCCACACCACTGCAGCTCTATTTCAATCTCCAGGTGTTCTCCTTCCCCCCCTGGCCTAGCCCCACACCGCTGCAGCTCTATTTCATTTTCCAGGGTGAAATTGGGGTGCTCTGCTTCCCCCCAAGCCTGAGCCCACACCACTGCAGCTCTATTTCAATTTCCTGGGTGAAATGGGGGTGCTCAGGTATGGGCCAGCAGCCACCCAACCAAATCCGGCATGGAGATTCCCTTGTAGTAATTTAGTTATTTTTTAGGATTGTGTTGGTGTTTTATCTCTTTTTTCAATAGTGACACTTCTTTATACAGCTGATATATGTACAGGCAGCTCTATCCACTTGCAGATCCACTCAGTGGAATTTAGATTCGGGTTTTTTTACCCCTTTGCATTAGTCTTGAGGTTTCAAGTAGATGAAAAGGGAACTGAAAATGCTGGTTCAAAGGGGTTGCCTGAATTAACCTTCTCCCTGCTCTTTATCTGTGATAAACTAAATTCCAATGGCTAAGGTGCAAAATATGTGCTGTTTTATGCATTTTTGATTGGAGTTAGGACATGTATTAACCTCTTCAGAGCTGGAAAGCTGCACTTGGGAATTATTTTCCTTGTAGAGAACTTACTCTGCAGTCATTTCTCTGTGTATTTTGCACTTAGACAGTGCTTCACTTGTTATGTCTCCAGCAGAGGAAATGCAGGCACTCATAAATTTTTGTGGGCTGCTTTATATTTTTTTTTCCCCTTGAGAAATCCTGCAATCTTTGGACTGGGCTTTTTTTTTTTTTTTTATTTAACACAATCTGGAATTGGTGAGCTCCTTGGAAAAGGAGACTGGAACATTTCTTACAATTACTTGTCACCAAAAAAATAATAGTTATACCAACTTACTGGTTAATTAAAACTGCTGCTGTAAAATGTGTTGTGAAAGGAGTTCTTACTGTATTCAGTAGAAGTCCTGCAAGATCAAGGATTTAAAGAGGAGGAAGTGGTTGCACTCCCACTGAAGGGCAGACACTGAGGTCTCCATCTCCTGGAAAGTCCCAGCCCTAGTTAAAACATGCTTTCTCCACTGAAAACTCTGGAAAATGAGGGAAGGCATTCCCATAGACAGATCTTGGTGACCTTTGAGTGCAGGCACTGGCAGCCCTTGTGCCAGGTTTGCCACCTCCGCGCCTGGCAGTGCACGAAGTCTCTGCACATTCCCTGAGGTGAGGGAGGATTTTCTGCATGTCCCTGCCCTGGGTGTGTGGCAAGGCCAGGGCTGGGAGCTGGGGGGCTCCCACCCCCAAAATCCCACCTTCCTTCTGGTGGACCTGTGCCAGGACTAACTGCTGCCCCACATCTGCTGCTGCTGCTGGATTTAGGCAGGTCTGAGATCCTCCATCCCTGAAAAATGCAACGTCTGTACCGGGGGAAATGCAACATGGGAGGTTTGTCAGAGCAGTTCAGTGCTCCTGGGTCCCAGTTATTCCCCTCTGCCCTGAAACTTCTCCATAACAAGTCAAATGCTTGTTTGACAAACACCTACAGATCATCTGCAGGGGCTAGAAATTTCCTGTCCAAATTTCTCCTCAGCTCCACAAGGTAACAGTGTTGGTTGGCTTTACAAAGGGGACTTGGCAAGGAAGCTGCACAGAGTTTTGTGGTATTTTTAAAGAGTTACGAAGGACAGCAACATAATTTGTGCTCTAGTCTGTTGCCACGAATCAGACAAGGTGGTGCTTTTGCTGTGTGCCTTTCAAGAAAGAGCTGATGGTATTTCAAAGGGAAGAGCAGAGAAGGGAGGAAGAAGTGGAAAGGGGATTGCAGGACTCAATCTGAACAGCCATTCCCACTGGAATTCCAGCTGCTACTGGAGATGGCAACGCAGGAGCTGAGGCAGAGGCTTCAAAATAAGATTTTTCTGAGATCTTCACTCTAGTTCCTCACATCTGGATGTACAACCTGGCTATCAAAAGCTTAATGTGCTATTTGGCTGACTCTGCAGTTGTGTTTTTCCCTTTTTATTTCCTTCTCTCTGCCAAATGTCTCCTACTGCCACCCCAGTAATGAGATGCCATATGCATGGAGTTGGGTCAGCTCCTGAATTCACAGATTTTGGGACCAGAAGGGACCTCTCAGTGATTGAACCTGAGTTCCTGCACAGCCCAGGGCATCCTGCTCCTCACCATTATGTATCCACGGAGCCAAATCCATGGAGTTGCTCAGTGTTGAGCTCAAGGACCTCCCAGCACAGGAGAGAGGGATATTTGGAGAAAGACCTGAAGGAATTGTGTGGAGGTTTGGAAAATGTCATTAGTTCAGCAGTCAGAGGTTTGTCACCTCTCTGTCCTTTGAACTCCAGGGCAGCCTGAAGTGTAGATTTGTGCTTGCAGTTGTGCTGGTTTGTCCATTATTTTGTCAAAATTCCAAAGTCTGTTGAGGCTGAAGAGAAGAGGACTGGGTTTTTGAATGTGTGTTTGTGTGGTCACACAAGTGTGAGGTTTCTGAGAGGGTGATTTCCCTCTTGTTTCTTTACAATGTGAGATGTTTTCCAGCCTGTTTTGCTGAAGCCACTCTCTGGAGCAGCCCCAGTCTGTGAACTGGAATCTCCACCAGCCTTTTAAATGTATTTCAAGCCTTTTCACTGCTCAGTGCTCTGGGTGTTCACTGCATAGCTGGGGAAAAAATGTGGAGAAAAGCAATTCTGATGCTTCAAACTTGAATGAAAATTTTTCTGGTTTTCCTCAAACCTTTTCCACTCTACCACAGCAGTAGTTTGAATTTTCTGTGAAGGAAGGATTAGACAGCTTTCATTGCGATTGCTATTTTGAACGCAAATGAGAATACAACTTAGAAGAATTCCCCCAAACCGTAAAGGAGAAGGAAAGCTCATGTGTGTCTCAGAAACTGAGATGTAATGAATTCACCCTGGAGCTGTCACGTGCTCTGGTGGTTTCTGAGGGGGTCACATCCACTCCTGAGTCAGACAGTCAGTTCTGGGAAGCACACGTGGCCTGTGCTGGGGAAATGGATGCTGGAAGCACTCCGGTCACCAGAGGGTCAGAGATTGTGCATCTCCAGTCATGGCTCGTGAGGAGTGGTTTATTGGCCAGCCTTGGGGGAGTGGAAACTTCAAAGGAAGACAGGGTTTTGCTCAGCAAGTTGGAAGGATCTTTCCCTACTGCTTGTGAAAAGCACAGATGTTGGACTCTGACCCGGCCACCCACTGGGTTCCAGATTAAAAGCTGTCCTCTGTGTCCTGCTAATCACCTGGCTGTGTTTGGTGTTCCACAAACCTGACCCAGCAACCATCACTTTCTTATAGCTGGGGAGCTGAAATATATGGAGGCACAAGAAATCTTCGAAAACTACTGCTCTGGGCTGCTGTCCCACCCTGTTCAATCCTTGTAGAGCATAAGGTGATACTCTGCTGCTGCAGCACACACAGGAGAATTCAAAGTGTGGCACAGCAACCAGACCTCAATAATTCTTTGCTATTTGAACCCCTTTTGACTCAAAGAATAACAGTTTCAGGATTTGGAGTTTAAATTCTTACTGGAAGATTGCTGAGAGCTGTGCTGCTGTGGATGATCCATTGTGGATGATCCATTGTGGATGATCCATTGTGGATGATCCATTGTGGATGATCCATTGTGGATGATCCATTGTGGATGATCCATTGTGGATGATCCATTGTGGATGATCCATTGTGGATGATCCATTGTGGATGATCCATTGTGGATGATCCTGGGCATTGCCCAGGGCAGTGGTTTTTGCTCCCAGGGCAGTGTGTGGGGCTGGCTCTGATGTACTGTCTGTGCCACAGAGGGAAGGCACAGGAATTGGTGAGCTGGAATTTGTAATTTTAGCTTGGGAAAAAGAGCAAACTAATTTTATGTTGATTCTTCGTCTGTGTTGCTTTTCAACCCCAAGATGTAAGTGTATGTTTGGTTGAAATGGTGTCAAGGTATCAACCCAGGAATCCCAGAATGGTTTGGGTTAGGAGGGGCCTTAAAGCCCATCCAGTGCCACCTCTGCCATGGGCAGGGACACCTTCCACTGTCCCAGGCTGCCCAGAGCTCCATCCAGCATGGCCTTGAGCAGTAAAGGGATGGAAAATCCTCAGTTTTCTCTGAGAAACCTATTCCAGTGCCCCGAAGGAAACTTTTGTTTGGAATCCTGAGCCCAGCAGTCATGTCCACTTGAGCTGTCAGCTTCAGTCTCCCCTGCCCAGGAGGAAGAGACCTCACTTCCCCTGCAGGGGAACAGGCCCAGTTTCCTTGCTGCTCTTGGCTGCTGGGGCAGGCAGGGATGTTTCCTGTGGCCCAGGCAGGCTGTGCAGCAGTGGGACAATGTGCCCAGCCTCCCCATGACCTACCCTGGGTCCAGCCTGGAGGCAGGGCAGGGCAGGGACGGTGTGTTCCTCTGCAGGAACGAGCTGCTTCCTGTTCCCTTGTGCTCCTCTGGATTCAACCCTCCCTGCTTCCATTTGGCCAGACAAGGGGCTTGCATACTTGAGACGTGTCCAGGAGCGGTGACAATGCAAGGAAGCCACTAGCAAAGGCCCTGGGAGCTGGCCAGGAGCAAAGTCCCTCAGGAGGAGAGTGGAGAAGGGTCTTTTTCCTGGCCAGGGAGCACCACAGGGGAAGCGCTCACTCCTGGGTCTCCTTCCTGGGAAGAGGAGTCTGGTTCTTCCTCCTGCTGGATCTGTGGCCTCCCTCTCCCTTTGCAGGGCTGCAGCAGGTCCTGGCACCTGTGGGTCCTTTGCTCCCCAAGGCTGCAGCAGGTCCTGGAACCTGTGGATCCTTTACTACCAAGGAACTTGTGGGTCCTTTACTCCCAAGGAACCTGTGGGTCCTTTACTCCCCAGGCTGCAACAGGTCCTGGAACCTGTGGGTCCTTTGCTCCTCAATCTGCAGCAGGTCCTGGAACCTGTGGATCCTTTACTACCAAGGAACCTGTGGGTCCTTTACTCCCCAAGCTGCAACAGGTCCTGGAACCTGTGGGTCCTTTACTACCAAGGAACCTGTGGGTCCTTTGCTCCTCAAGCTGCAGCAGGTCCTGGAACCTGTGGGTCCTTTACTCCCAAGGCTGCAGCAGGTCCTGGCTTGCTCTCCCATTCCATGCTCCGTTGGTCTGTCCATCCCTGTGGCCTCTGGGCAGACACAGCCACAAACGCCTGCCTCAGGTTGGGGTGACAGGATTGTGAGAGTGTTATTTCCTGGTGTCTGTTCCTGAGAAGTTACAGCAATTTCCCCACAATTAAGTCAGCAGTTGAGTTTGAATGTTCAGCTCTCTGTTGTGTGTCTGTGCTTGACTAGATAAAAGTTACTTGTCTTCATCTGTTTCAGTTGAAGATCAGCATTTTAAATTTGAGAAGCTGTCACCACTCAGGCCCTTATTTCATTGCTCCTGTTTGGTGCTGTATCGTGTATCTTTTATCTTGAGAAAAGTATGTTTGCAGATTAGAATCCACAGAATACTGGTTTTTTAAGCTAAAATTATAAAGCTTCTGCCTTTGTGATCTGCAGCCCTGGCTTCCTCCTCCTCCCCACTGCATGGATGTGCAGCATTCCAGTGACAGATCCTGGGGGTGTGCTGCCCAAAAGTGCTCTGGGCACCTGCAACTGCATTTTTTTGCTTATGCCTCTGAGTTCATGCAAAGCAGTTTGGGATGTTCAAAGGGTACCTGTGAAATTTGCCAAATGTGGCCCTTTTATGAGCAGGGTGGGAGGGCTAATTACAGCTATAATTCATTTCTGATGATTCAGCTGAAGTCAAGTGCTTTGCCAGCTCCCTTCCCCTCACTGTTGACCGCTGGATTGCTGTTGGGATGAAAGATTCTGGAGGAATGACTAATTTTTCTACATTTTACTTTCAACTAGCTGCCGCAAGCTCCAGAAACGGAGAGCCCTGTAGAGGTGTGTCAGCCACCTATATTTGTACAGCACACAAATATTGGTGTTTCAGTAGTCCTAGTGGAGTGTCTTGTTGGTAAAAACCCCTGTGAAATGTGTGTTCCTGTGTGGTGTTAGACAGTGGAAATAAATAGATTTGTTAAATTGCCTTAATCCAATACAGCATCAGTGTGGTGGTCTGAAAATATAAAAATAATTGTAAGCTAATCCTAAGTCTGTTCCTTTCTGCCATTTCCTTTATTCTTTAAGGGTGGCACTGGGAAAAGTCTCCTCTCAAATTTTCCTACATTGGCACAATGAGGCTTCATTTTGGCTCCTAAGGCAGAATTTTGGTTTTCCCTTTGCCTCACATACTTTAAAACTTCAATACTTTAAGGGCAGGGAGGTGTCAGAAGTTCTTAGTGGAAGCTTCATAACTCCAGAGCAATTGGTGTCCCATTTTAAAATGCCCCAGTGGGTGAGCTCAGGGTCACTGCACCTTGTCAAGGTCACTGGTTCTAAGGGAATTGGATGTGTGGAAACGTGTCCTTTATGTGCATAAAGTAGATTATTTGCCAAAAAGAAGGCAGGAAAATTTATCAAATCTTAAATTCCTTTGAAATTCATAGGACATCCAGACATGGCATTGGTAGATTGTACAACTGGGTGCCAAATCAGTGCAAATCTAAATGATTTGAATTCTAAATCTGGGAGAGTGTTGATTCTCTGAGCTGTGAAGTTTATAAATGTGAGATCACGTAGAAAAAGAAATGTTTGTGATGGTTTAGGCCTTTGTATTTGTAATTTTTGTGGAATAGTGTTTAAATGTAACCTGAAACTCTTGAGTGGTCATCAAACAGATTTGAGATGTCTGGGAGATGGCTCCTGGTTTCTGATGGGTCCCTGTACAGAGCCCAGGTGTTATTCTGCACCTTTTCAGATGCTTTAAGGCAGCAAAACCCCAGTTCAGGGTTTGCAGAGTGGAATTTGCGTTCCTGCAAATGAATGTCCAAAGTGAGAGAGATCAGATTTGGAAACGTGCCTGTGCCGAGGTGTGCAGTGACTCCCCACTGACACCCCAGCCCCCCAGGCTGTCCCAGAAGCCCTCCCCAGTCTCAAATGAGTTTCAGTGACCACGGTGGGATGTGTTGGAGTCCCTCACCCCCAGAGTGTGTGTCCAGGGGGCTGGGGGGTGTTCCTGTGTGTCTGTGCATGGGCATGCGTGGGCTGAGCCCCCCGAAACCTGTGTGTGTCCCTGGGAGCCATGACACCAGGCAGACGTCGTGGTTGCCGGGACCCCAGCGCTGCTGGCACTCGTGCATGCCAGGGGGGTGTGTGAGGGTGGCACAGCAGAGGGGGCAGGGCTGGCAGAGGGCAGGTGTCCTGTTTTGGTGGCTTGTCAGTCCATCTCCCTCATCTCCCCCCTCGCATCCACCTGTGGCTTCCCCAGTATTCCCCGTGAGTGCCAAGATGTTGGTCTCTCTTGAGTGTTGTTCTGCTTTAAAATGAACTTTCTGCACGCACAGCAGGAGCTTGATCAAACTCTACCACAGAGGCAGCTGGAGGATCATAGAAGGGTATGTACAGCAGTCAAGTGCATCCAGAACTCATCTCCCCCTTCCCTTTTAAACAGCGAAGCTAAGTCATGTAAGAAACGTGTGTGGTTAAATGCTGGCTGTTGGGCTCTTGGAAAATCTGAAAAATGAGCCAAGTTTACAGAGTGAGGTGCTGGAGCCCCTTCTCTGGAGTTACAAGGAAGGGACAAGTGCTTGGCTGCTCTGAATTCAACTCAGGTCCTGGTCTGGTCCATTTACCCTGTCAGAACAGTCCCTGTGGGTGTGACCACTCCCTTGTGAAGTGACATTCACCAGGGCTCGTGGAGTTGGCTCCTCTGGCCATGCCACCCCTTTGGAACCAGCCAAGCTGCAAAATCAGCATCCTTGGTCCCTTTCTCCATTTCTTGTGCTCTTGTAGCTGGGAACACAACACCTTATAACTGCTTCACTCTGAAATATTAAAGAAGCTCAGTTTTAAAGCTTCTGACAGGTTTCTGATATCACTCAGAGTTGTGTGTTGCATCTGCATTGCTGATACGTGTGCAGTGATGTTTCTGTGTGACTTATTCTTACTTTGCCTGGTGTGAATGCAGATGAAACTGGACGCTGTTGGGTTTTTTCCTAGGTACCATATTTGATTTTTCTGATTGCTGCCAAACATCTGATATTTGTTTGCACACTGCCCTCGTCAAAGTGGTGCACAGCACTAACAGGATGGTTAAAGAACTGTTCCAGAGCCAAGCATTGCAGCTGAATTAATTAGAACATTTCTTAAATACCACTTGTTTTTTCTCCCTTCTGCTTTGATCACATACTCGTATTTTGTTAGCTGATAACAGTGGATTTGGATAAATTGGTAGGACCCAAAGCTTTTCTTCCCAGTCAGAGTTTGAAATGCTGGTGACTGTGTATTGCCAGACCTGGATCAGCACATTCTGACTAGAAACAACTGCTTAAAACTTGTTCCTGATGTGTTTTCTGGTGATTTGTCTTGTTTTGGGTACACAACACCTACAGATACGAGAGGTGCCTGTCCTGGTCAGGTCTCCACTCACCCCAGCTATTTTGACCATGGAATAGAAGTCACCTCCTGCTCCACAAGAGGTCAGAAGCAGAATCTGGGGGCAGCTCCCAGAGCTTTAGCTGCCCTCCTGAATTCAGGCAAGGTGGAGTTTGCTGAGCAGCTGTTCTCGAGGCTGGATGTGTGTTACCTTTGTAGCAAGTAATAAAAATCACTGGTTTAAACGCCAGTTGACACGATGACTGCCACTTAGTTCAACAGAGGAGGAAGAAGGTGATGTGAGAGCTCCCTTGTAGCCATTTGTGTCCTAGGGCTCATCTGGGTGTCAAGTTGACTTTCCAATCGGTGCACATGCACAAGGAATTTGTAGTTCAGGGTTGTTTTTTTTGTCTGGCTTGGCCTTGTTCTGTCATGTAGCCTCCCTTACCTGCCAGACTGGGAGCAGGGAGGTGGAGGAAGCACTGCCTTGTGTACTAAAGACTCTCACGTTGCTGTCAGTCACAGGAGCTCCTCCAGGACAGGATTTGCTGGAGCTCCTGAGCTGTCTCTTGCCTCTCCCACATGTTCAGTCTTTGGCCCAAGCAGTGATGGGAAGCGTATGCCCCTTGGAGAAGTGCTCATCTCCTTCTGCTGTTGCTTCCACAGGAATTTTCCTTTTTTTCTGTTGTTGGGGAGCTTTTGGAAGCAGCTGGTTGGAACACTGACTTAGTGTTTATTTTGCATCCTGTTCCCTGACATTTGCTCCCTCCCCATCTGATCCCATGAAATGCAGCTCCTGTGAGAGCTGCAGCTTTCACACTGATAATCCACAGGAGCCATTTCTAAGATGCTGGATTGTGGTGACAGGGTGGCAGTGGGAGCCCTGACTCGAGCCCCAGCCCTGTGGGGAGGGCAGAGATCCCTCACCAGCTCAGGCATGTGTTGGGCTTCTCCCTGTGGAAGTTACTTCTGAAATTTGGTAAAGAGTTTGATTATCAGACAGGCTTTTGTGTTTTTTTTTTCTTTTGGGGCATAAGGATCTCTTGAAGTGACCTTTGTGAGTGCCAGCTGTGTATAAAATCAGTGGGACTGCAGCAGGGCTGGAGTTCTGTACAAACCAATTAATGCACATTTGTGTAGTTCCATTTACTTACTTGTGTTTTAAAGGCCTCCTGTGAAAGTTCAAAGAGTAAGACTTCACTTTTATGGCAGTTGATGTCTATAAGACATCTTGAATCTGTAGTCAGACAACCAATTTCATTTAAAATACAACTGAAAATCAAGAAATCAGTGACAAACACATATTTTGTGAATGGAATTAAAGATAAGGTGCTTTAGTTCATTGGACATATTTTTAACATGAAATTATTTATTGCTAGATCGATTTAAAAAAAATAATTAATATTATTATTATTTATTTTCTGAATCCCCAGAAAAGTCCTTCCCTCCCCTCCCCTCTGCAGCACTGTGCTGGGATGGTGCTGCTGTAACCACGCTGCCATTGGCAGGGCAGGAGCTCCCCATGACAATAATCCCCAATTCTCCTTTCTGCACAGAGACCTCACAAAAATCCCTTAATCCTCATGTGGTGTTTGTGTGCTGGCAGTGCCGCCAGCTTTGTCCAGCTCCCTAAATTCCTGGGAATTCCTGTGGAGGCTGCAGTGCCAGCAGTGGGGTGACAGCGTTCCACCTGGAGATGTTGGGTCTCGGCTGGCACGCGCTGCGGCCGTGCCGGCGCTCCGGGATTTGGGGTTGTGTGAGGACCTGCCCTGGGATGGGGTGGGATGGGATGGGATGGGATGGGGTGGGATGGGATGGCAGGNGATGGGATGGGATGGGATGGGATGGGATGGGATGGCAGGGCTGGTGTGACTGTGACAGCTGCCAGCAGGGAACAAAGAGCCGGGATCCAGCGGGATCGCTCGGGTTTCCGCCCAGGGACAACGGAGCGCGGCCCTGCAGGGATGGTGCAAAGCAGGAGAGGTGTGAGGAGATGAAATTGCTCCTTAAAACCATTTCTAATGTTCCACTAATCCACCTCTTGATTTTACGTTGGTGCTGTACAGATGCAACTCCTTTGCATCTAAGACCGAGACGATAGAACTTAATTAAAACAAAACTCTCAGAAAATTAAATCTGTCTAGGAAGCTTTACGCAAAACCTGAACTGCAGCTGTCTCTGTGCTACATGGGGGAACCCATCATCTTATTGAGCCCCATGAGACCCCTCCAGCATCTCAGCCCGCCCCAGCACACCTGCAGCTGCTGAGCGGATTTTTCCAACTCTCCAGGGTCTCATTCCCCCCATCCCTCACCACAAGAAGGGCGCTGATAGCAGCAGCGAGCGTGGGTGCTTGGCTTGCTCTGGAGCTCCCATGGTGATTTCCCTGTGCTCTTTGCACGCAGGGCGAGGCCCTGAGGCAGGTTTTGGTGAACCGCTACTACGGCAACGTGCGCGCGGCCGGCCGGCGCGAGAGCCTCACCGCCTTCGGCAACGGGCCGCTGTCGGCCGGCAGCTCCGGCAAGGCCGGCCCGGGAGGTAGGACACGCTCTGCCCGTCCCTGGGGATGTGGATTCCTGACAAATCGGCACCCTGCGGCTGAAATCGGGCTGTTTTCCCTCACTGTTTTGTCTGTGAACTCCCAAAATAAGTAATGATGTCCATGTGGGTGGCTGCAGTCGAGAGCAAGGCTAGCAGACAGAGCTCTTTGTTGTTTTCAGTGACTGCCTTGGGTTGGCTTGATTAAATAAGGCCTTGAATGTACTAAATGTACGTAATGCCTCTAAATGTACTTAGAAATCCTGATCAATTTAATATTTGCAACAGTATCTAGGAAATGTGCCCATAAGGATGTCAGATGATTAACCATTTCTGAAAGAAAACTGCTTCATGGTATTGCAGAGATTGTGGGGCACGATGGGCAAAAATTCCATCTGAAGTCAGTTATACAGTGAAGTTTATTTCATTTGATGCCCTTGCATGGAATCACAGAATGGGTTGGGTTGAAAGGGACCTTAAAACTCATCCTGTTCCTGCCCCTGCCACGATCAGGGACACCTTCCAGTGTCTCAGGTTGCTCCAAGCCCTGCCCAGCCTGGCCTTGCCATCCCCATGGGGTCAGCGCCAACCTGTTTCTCACGATCACCTTCACAGGAGGAAGCTCTGGGTCGAGCTCCATGAGCCGGGGGGAGATGAGCCTGGCAGATGTGCAGTGCCACCTGGATAAAGAGGGTGCTTCCAACCTGGTCATAGATCTTATCATGAATGCCACCAGTGACAGAGTCTTCCACGAGAGCATCCTGCTGGCCATTGCCCTGCTGGAAGGTGGGAACACCACGATACAGGTAGGGAAATGGAAAACTCCGTCTTGGGACTGAACCGTGTCGGGAAGGGAAATGTTTTTGTGAAATCCAGGAAATTTGAAGAGGGTTAAGGAGGCGGGAGGGGAAATTATCTGAATGATCTTTGACCTGTAACGAAGGGAAATATTAGTGTCTGCCGTGCAAAAGTGAACTTATTAAATGTTTGCACAGGGACTGGGTACTTGAGGTGTTTTCCCAGGGCAATACAGAGGAATGTGTAATAAAACAGTTTTGTAGGTAAGTCACTGACTGCTCTTACAAATAACTTAAGCAACTGCAGTGTGCTCAGAGACTTTTACAATGAGCTGTTAAATTTCAGACTGGAATTTGAAATTAGTGTATGGCAAACTCCAGACCACCACCATTCTCCAGCAATCTTACTGTTCTTCCTTCCTGTGTTTTCAGTAAGGATTAGATTCCCCTAAAAAAAAAACCTGTCCCTGATGAGGATTAATGAACACACAACAGCGAGCTCTTACGTTCTTCCAAATGGAAAGTAAAGCCTTATTCCAGCAGAGCTTGCTTACAAAGATGATTGAAACTGTGATATCTTATTTGTTTGGCTCTGCACGTGTTGTGTTTGCAGTCTGTCTGTGGGGCTGAGTCCTGACCAGTTATAACTGGTTGTTGTGGTTGAAACACACACCAGATCCCCACAGCAGCACCTCCTGTGTCCATGCAAACTTCCCTTGAGAGAACAGAGAGTGTCTCTGGGCTCCTTCACTCTGTCTCTGTAATCAGTACCCTCATTAATCCCCTGTGTATAAGCTCTGGAATGAAACTTCTTTGCAAAGGATAAAGTGGGAATTGAGTGTTGAAAATCCTGTGTCACCTTAAACTGCAATGACAGGATTAACATTCCTGGGGGACAGTCCCTTAAATTTCCTGCTCTTCTCTAATGTAAAGGAAGCTGAGCTTTCATCTGTACAGCTCTCAGGGAGCCTCAGGTAACCTCGCACTGTCATGCTGGAAGGAAAAACAAACTGCAGCAGCGTGATGTGGAGAGATCCTTTGCTGGTGCTGGGCCTCAGTGCTGAAGGATTGAGCAGAGTCAATTCCCACTGTGCACAAATCCGTGTTGGAAGCAGGTTCCTTAACTCACCCACTGCAAATCAACAGGAAAACCTGCAGTCCATCTCCAAAGGCACCTTTTTGCCCAGAAGGGAGGTAGTTCAGTTTGCGTTTGCTGTCTGTAGCAGGGAGCTGGGAGGCTGTGGAATAACCCTGCGGTCAGGAATGATGGATGGCTCTCAGGGCAGCGGCGCTTCCGCCTCACACCATGCACTGCTGCCAGGTCCTGCTGCACTCCAGCCTCTACAGATGTGCTTCCACAGCCCAGAGTGGCTGTTTTCCATCCTTTCCCACTCAGGAATAAGTGCTTGGCAGGTGTCTGTGGGACGTGCTCTAGGCAGCCAGCAGTCCCTGGGTGCGTGTGCGTGCTCCGGCGGGATGGGCTGGGAGGGGGCTCTGCTGGAGTGTGGGCTGCTTTTAAGTACAGAATGCTTTAGGAACCAAATGACTTGTGATGCCTACAGCTAATGCTGTGAGCTCTGAGGGCTCGGACACACCCAGCAGCTCTTACTCATGCATGCAAAGCACGAATGGGATGTTATTGAGAATATCCTGTGGAGCAGTTGGGTCTGGATGCAGACGGATATTCCATGCTAGAACACTCCATGGACTTCGTGGCTAAAGGCAGAAAAGGAGCATAATAAGTGCATCGTGTTCTGTGGCTTTCCTCCACGTTGGTTAAACTCCTGGTGGCAGGGAGGGAGTTTTCTGGTGCCTTGCAGTGGCTCCAGCACGTGGGGGCCCGTGGGACGCTGGCAGTCGGGAGCAGCACGTCCTCAGCACTGTGAGCTCTCAGCAGGGCTTCAGAGAGCCAAGTCAGGAGAGCTCCAGTGGGGAAAGCACCAACCACAAAGCTTAACTTCTGGGAGAACAGCTGGCTCCACACTGGGAATCAAAGTGAAGGTGGAGGCTTGCTCTTTAGTAAAATCATTAATTCAGGGCTGTATCTCCCAGGGTGGTTGCTGAGTGATGTGACGGCCAAGTTGAGCTGGTATCCTGAGACAGTGAACTCATGTAATCAAGCTTTGCTGTCTCCACGTAGGAAGAATGGTTCACAGTGCAGAGGGCCCTGGGTGCAGCCCAGCTGTTCAGGAGAGCTGTGTGGGCACCTGCTAATCTGCAAAGCTGATGGGTTTTGTACAGCAGCCTTTGGCTATGGCACAGTGAAGATTTACTGAGTGCAGCAAAGTGATGGTCTCCCCTTAGCAGGAATTCGTTTTTACAAAACATGCTGCAAAATTTGGCTGCTTATGAAAACAAGATGCACTTGGGAAAATTAACCTGATGCTTTCCTTGTGCTTTATCCCAGTCTTTCTCTAATGTTCTGTGGTAAGTTTTGCAGACTGGGTAGGTAGAGCTTGGCAACCTCTGCGACCTGCAGAGTGGATTTTCTGTAATTCTTCTGCAGCTTCCAGTAAGTGCCAGTGGAAGAGTCATCCTCAGTCTCTGGACTAATAACTGTGTTCATTTTGCATCAGATGCTTTTGACATTGGAAAGTTGACCTAGCCAAACCAGCCAGCTTTGTCTTTGAGGTCTAACAGAGTTTATCTTCATTTCACTTTTTTTTTTGGTTATTACTAGCAGCTTTTGATTGATAGTGTTCCAAACAAGTTTGTTCTGTGCTCAGTTTGAATAATTTCTACTGAACTTCAGCTGTCTCTATCTGCAGGCCTTTGAGAATAGGAAAGTGGTGGGATAGGGACAGGTTATGTAAAAAACGACTCTTTGGCAGCAAAGCCAGAAGTGTGTCGCCCTGCATGGCATTTTCTTAACTCCAGGTTTTCACACGGGAAATTGATTCCGCCCGAAGTGCAGCAGAAGGTTTGTACCAACACACAGGAACTTGCACATGATGATTGTAATATGGTTAATAATGGGAGTTCCCAGGTAACTCCCATGAGCTTCAGTGGGAGAACAGATCCCCATGATGCTGGGAAGGGATAACTGCAATAGGTGTTGCTGTTTCCTTAGGTACAGGCAGGGCCAATATTAAGGGTAGGCAAAGTAGGTGGTTGCCAACTCCAGCAGAAAAGCAAATCTTGAAACGTTCCTTATTGTAATTGGTAGGAGGGGTTTTTATTGTATTGTTAAGAAAATGAATGTGGGGGAGAAGCAGGACAAGAGAAAAGGCTCCTGGTTCACCTCAGGAAGGAGGCTGAGCTGGTGCCACCATGAATCCCACGCTGCTCTGTGTTTTGCTGCAGGGGTGAATGTGGATGTGGCAAATGAGCTCTTCTGGGAAGGTCTTTGCCCACTTCCAGCTCTCTGGGTGGAAACTTTCTGGGCCTTAGCTTTTGGAATTAACTTAGGAGCACTGTCAAGTTCTTTGGTAGCAGGATGGAGTGACCTTGTGGTGGCTGTCCCTGGTGAGCTGGTCGCTCAGGCCCAGCAGGAGCCCTGGGTTTCAGTGGGAAGCCTGCCCTCGTTTGCACAGAGACAGGAGCAGAGGTGGAACCACGGGATCAGCACCAGACAGCAAATTACCTTGACAAAGCTGCAACTCACTGAGCTGCAAATGACATCAACCCCTTTATTAATTTCTATAACCCTGAGCATCCCCCTGGGGAGCGCTGGCTCAGCGGTTCTGAGCAGCCCTGGGGATGCCCCCTGCTCTGCTCCAGAGGCTGGGGGCTGAGCCTGCCCTGCTCCCCAGGTGCCAGTGCCTGCCTGCTCTCCTGGTGCTGCCTTGGGCTCCTTTCTCCAGGGCAAGGAATGCTCTGGTGGGTGCTGGTGCTCGTGGGCACTCAGAGCTGCCTCTCCTTGGGAAGGGATGAGCGCTCGGTCCCTTCCCACATGGCAGCACAGCCAGGCTTTCCTCTGGTACAGCAAGTGAGTGGCAGTGCAGGAAATTGCTGAGGACTTGTCCTGCAACGCTGGTGTCTCATCTGCTAAATAAAAATCCCCTGTGCCATTACTCTGCCTCACCTCTGCCACGTCTCGGGTTTCCTTGGCCCGTGGAAGTGAATGGCAAGTAAAGTCCCTTACATAACACCTCTCCATGGAGACTCTGCTCCTTTAATTAGGGATCTTCTCCAAAGTCAGCCTGCGTGACAAATTACCCACACGCACATGCTGGTGCTTTCAGCAGGGGAAGGTAAAATGAGGTTGGTGACATTGGTCGTTTCAGGCAGTTTTTTAAGTGCTGCCCCAAGGTGACACAATGCAGGTCTGCCACTTCAGAGAGTGGTGGTGCCTCTGTTCCCCTTTGTCCGTGGCTGTCCCCTGGGAGGGCTGCAGACACAGGGGATGGGGTGGTGGGAGTTGGCACACAAGGAAAAGGTGAGTGTTGTTCAGCAAAGAAGTGAGATTTGCTCCTGGCTTCGAGGCATCTGAGCAGAGTTGCTGCTCTTGCACAGAGGATGATGCTGGGATGTGCTCCACAGCCCTCTGTCCCCCAGCAGCTGAGGAGGGGATGGAGACCAGGGGCCACCCTGGCTGAATTCAGCACTGATGAGCTGGTGGTGGTGATCTGGAGAGCTGTGCCTCCATCACAGCGTGGCAAGAGAGAATCAGTGCTGTATGGAATGGTGCCTTGGAGCTCACCGGGGTGTGTGAGGCTCCTGTGAGATGTGACAGTGCAGAAAGCTCGTGGCTTTGAGCTGTTTGAACCTCCAGAGCTCGTTGGTTGAGCCTCCCCAGAGCATCCATGTGCCCTCCCTTGAGTGCACCCTGGGGCTGGGGGCTGGGGCTGTGCTGTCCCTGCAGCAGGTGCCAGGGGTACAGAAATCTCAGCAGCCAGCTCCTCATCAGTCAGGTTTGGTAGGGCATTCTGGCCTGGACTCACACAACTCTCCCATCCCAGCCCTGTCTTGCTCCATGCTTGGACTCAGTTGACATTTCTCAGCATTTCTCCTCATGCCTTGCCACCAGTGAGGAAACTCCACCAGGGTGAGTTGTGGTTTTCTGTGCCTCCCACTGTCCAGAGATGATTGATGGTTGTTCCATAAATGCAGGATTGATGCACAAAAGGAATTGAGTCCAGAGCTATCCAGTTCTTTGTGTTTCTGGCACTTGGGGGACCCAGGGAAGCCCAGAGCTGGGGGCTATCAGCTGCTGGTGCTGCTCAGCCACAGCCCTCGGGACTGAGAGAAGAGACTTCAAGACAAATTTATGTTCTTGAGCTCATTGTAGCATTGGCTGTGAAATCCTGGGACCAAAATGTCCTATTTGGTTGCAGGAACACTTTGTTTCTTTTTTTATGTGGCTGCAACTGCCCTGCAAAATGAGGGGAAAACTCTACAAAACATTACAGAATTGGTGGGGTAAAATGTAGGCTTAGTGACACAATAGTGCTTTAATTTGTGGTTTGGACTTTTGAAATCAGATTTATTTCTTGAAAGATTTGCAGCAGTCATGGATATCAGTGAGCACAGACAATTGTATGTGATGGCAAAGGCTGCAGAGGCACAAATGTCTTTGGGTCACTAAACTTTTGTAAATAGCACTGGAAAACTTTTGATCATTGATAAAACAAGTCTTAAATTTTCTGTTTGTTTCTAACAGACGGAATTCTGTGGTACAGGATGTTAAATCTTTTTTTACATTGTTTTAATGATACCTGTTTAGGAAACCAATGCACACCCAGCTCTTGGCACCTGTTAAACAATCACCTACCTGTGTCTTTCACTGTTTTAATGTGTTTTTCCTCTAGGTAAAATACACCATGTTTTTTTTTTAAATTCTGAGTATGTTATGAACACGACATTAAAAAAAAAAGTTGATAAGGACCTGCATCATCAACTGTGAGCAGAGATCTTGTCCTTTTCTGAAAGAGCCCTCTCCAAAAAGAAACCTTGTGCAAATCCTGCCCTCCTTGACAGTGGTATTGCCTTCCAGAGAAGGCACAGGGGCTGCAGGAGCCATGGGAACCTCTGTCCTGATGCTCTGCTGCTCCACAGCACCTGAGGAGTGGTGCCTGTAGGAGCACACCCATCTTCTCCTCGTCTATTTTAATGTATTTAGCATGGTGAGGTCTGTGTCCCTGAGCTGCTGTGGATATCCCACCATGCTCCAAAGAGCCCAGCCCCACTGACAGTGAATGCAGTGTGGGGAACCCTTCCTGCAGGGGAGAGTCCATTTGCATTCAGGGCACTGGGGTGCACAGGTGACACTGAGGGGGAAGTCTCAGTGTCCCTGAGCTAGTGGATATATCCCAACATGCTCCAAAGAGCCCAGCCCCACTGACAGTGAATGCAGTGTGGGGAACCCTTCCTGCAGGGGAGAGTCCATTTGCATTCAGGGCACTGGGGTGCACAGGTGACACTGAAGGTGGATGAGGTGAGATGGAAACCATAACACCTCGTTTTTCCACCTGAGCTGCAGCTCCTGCTGCTTCCTGAGCTGTGTTTGGGCCATCAGTGCTCCTGGAGCAGAACATCTTCCAGGCTTTTTTCCCAAAGGGAAGTTTCCTGCTGGATTCTGAGGTGCCCATCTGTGCAGCTGAGCAGTGCAGGTGGAGAAAAACGAGAAGAGGTGCTACCTCAGGGTTCAGCTCTGTCTTGGTGGCCTTGTGTTGGTCTTGGTTGGGTACCACCTCCTGTGTGGCAATCCTCTCAGCATTCCACTGGGATCCTTCTCCTGCAAGGAGCAGGGAGGTAAATCAGGAATTCTCCCAGTTCCTCTCCGTGGGATCCAGGTCCAACATAAACTTTCAAGATGATCCCTAGCAGGATTAAAGTCCTCCCCGAGCAGGCAGAGGCAAAGCTATTCAGCAAAACAAGGTCATGCTGCCTTTTTTTTTTTGGTAAGCACAGGAATCAACAAAGCGCTGTTATATAACTTCTATTTATATCCCACTTGCTCACTAGCTGCAGGCACACAAGAGTAGCTGAGGAGGGAATTTAATGAGCTCTCAGGGCTTGCTCACCTTCCAGAGCGGGTAGGAGCCAGCTTGTTTTTGAAGTGCGTCAGCAAATGAAACTGGTGGTGGGTGGGTGGTTTTGCTAGGTGGACTGACTTGTTGCTATGGTTTTCTTTAATTCCTCTGTCTCTCAAGGAGATCTTACACTTTTTTTCTTTTTTTCCTTTTGGGGAGTCTGCAGACTTCCTTGTTTCTCACACCTACGCAGCACTTGCTGGTTTGGTGGGGAAGTGGGATCCATGTTCCTGCTCTGGGATATGGGATCCATGTTCCTGCNATCCGTGTTCCTGCCATGGGATATAGGATATGGGATCCGTGTTCCTGCCATGGGATATAGGATATGGGATCCGTGTTCCTGCCATGGGATATAGGATATGGGATCCGTGTTCCTGCCATGGGATATAGGATATGGGATCCGTGTTCCTGCCATGGGATATAGGATATGGGATCCGTGTTCCTGCCATGGGATATAGGATATGGGATCCGTGTTCCTGCCATGGGATATAGGATATGGGATCCGTGTTCCTGCCATGGGATATAGGATATGGGATCCGTGTTCCTGCCATGGGATATAGGATATGGGATCCGTGTTCCTGCCATGGGATATAGGATATGGGATCCGTGTTCCTGCCATGGGATATAGGATATGGGATCCGTGTTCCTGCCATGGGATATAGGATATGGGATCCGTGTTCCTGCCATGGGATATAGGATATGGGATCCGTGTTCCTGCCATGGGATATAGGATATGGGATCCGTGTTCCTGCCATGGGATATAGGATATGGGATCCGTGTTCCTGCCATGGGATATAGGATATGGGATCCGTGTTCCTGCCATGGGATATAGGATATGGGATCCGTGTTCCTGCCATGGGATATAGGATATGGGATCCGTGTTCCTGCCATGGGATATAGGATATGGGATCCGTGTTCCTGCCATGGGATATAGGATATGGGATCCGTGTTCCTGCCATGGGATATAGGATATGGGATCCGTGTTCCTGCCATGGGATATAGGATATGGGATCCGTGTTCCTGCCATGGGATATGGGATCCGTGTTCCTGCCATGGGATATAGGATCCGTGTTCCTGCCAGGGCCTGTGGGGTCCACACCCCTGGCGTGGCTGAGCTGAGTGACCCAGCCCTGTGTGTTCCCAGAGGGCTGCAGGAGGAGCCCAGGTCAGCTCCGTGCTGACAGCAGGGCAGACCCCGAGTCTCCCGAGGCCAGCTGTGAGCCCCGGCCCCACAGGGATGTTTGTGCCTGTTGTTCCCCCACTGTGCCCTCACCTGTGTCACCTCATCCTTTGGAGGGCTCCTTCTGGCTCTGGAAGGGTGTGAGGGAGCTGTCTCTCTGTGAGCTTTGCTCTTGCTTTCCCCTGGGAAATGACTTTAAGTTGCATCAAGGCTTTGGGTGCTGCAGTAGGAGAATGTCTGGGGTACGAGGGCTCTTCCTGGTGCAGTTGTGCTGCTGGTCTCATTTAAAGCTGGTTGGAACAGGCAAGGATTTCCACAGGTCAGGCTCTGTACACTCATCACCCCCAAAAAACATTTCCCCATAAGGTGGGCAGAACCCCCAGCAAAGAGCAGAGCTGTGCAGGGTGGAGAGCGGGTGCCCGTGGCAGGGAGAGTTTGTCTTATTTGTGGAAAATAGAGCTGGGAAGTCCTCCTCCTGCTTTCAGGACAAAGTTTATTTTACAGTTTGCAAAAAAAAAACAGGCAATTGAGGTGTTTTGGCAGATTTTCCTTATGGGTTTATTTCAAACTGTGAAGTATGTTCAGTGCAAAATATTTCAGCTGCCATTTCCTTAAGCTATGCAAGACTAATGATATCCATCACTCTGCCCAAAGTGATGGATCTCCAGTGAGCCAGGACGTAAGAGAGATTTCAAGAGAGAGAGATTAGCAATATTTAAAATAAATAAATGAGGAGGGACGGAAAGCAGAGTTAGGTTGGAATTCTCTGCAGTGGAAGCCCTCGCAATATGTTTAGGCAGAATGTAGAGGGCTGGCACTTGAGCTTAATTCAGTGCTTGTGTTAGTGCAGTTCCCCTTAAAATGTGGCTTGTTTGAAGTAGTCCAGCTCTAAGAACTCGTCTGGGGGTGGCAAACTCTTCCTGCAGAGATGAAGTAGCACACAAGTTTTGCATTAGTTGGTGCTGGCAGCCTGGCTGGATAACCCGAGCGAGCCGAGGTCCCTGCAGTGATTTCTCTCTAGTGTTGGAATAAAATGTCCTGAGTTGAAGCCAGATCACTGAGCTTTCTCCTCCTTCTGGAGGGACCTTCCTCTCTGCGATCTCCCTGGCTCAGTTCACCGGGTATTCTCTGTTCACTGCCATCAGAGAAATGGGGAAGGAGACGACAGACAGCAGTTTGCTTTAATTGCTGAGCTGTTTGCTGCGACTCTGCTTGCCCTGATCTCTTGCTAATCAGAAGCTTGTTTTGCCGGGGAATTCTTTGGGATGTGTTGGGATGGCCTGGCAGGTCGGTGGCTGATGAAACAGCTTTGGGAGGGTGCGGCCCCGGGAGCTCCGTGGGCTGACGGCTCCGGCAGCCAGGGCTGCCTCGGGCCAGGCCACCCCTGGTGGGGAGCAAACACGGCTGAGCTGAGCCTGCTCAAACCCAGGATCAGTCAGACAGCCCGGCCTGGAACGAGTCTGGGGTCAGTCTGGGAAAGTCAGGCTGTTCCATGAGAAACAGTCCAAGTGTTGTTCCCTTTCTTGGCTGGCAGAACAGTCGTGACTTGGGGGCAGAGCCAGGTGACAGGGTAGGGAAAGGTGTTCCCATTAAAGGGGGCAGCACTCACAGCTCAAACTGGCAGGGCTTTCAAAGGCAAGAGCTGGAAATCAGCTGTCTTCATCTGCTGCCTGGTTTGGTTTTTTTTTCCCATTTATTAATCCTACACTGGGCACAAGCTCACTCAGCATGAAATTTACTGTGGATTAGTTACATTTCTAGTGGATTAGTTACCTGGGCCTGTCCTCTGTACACCTTACACAAAGGTACCAGACTGCTGTGCTGTATGGTTTCACTCTCCACAGGACAGATGTCAGTTCTGCTGGCTAAAATCCAATTTGTTACCGACTGCTGCTATGAGAGACACGTTAAGGAGCATTTCTCCCTGCCCTGTGGTTATCCTGCCTCCATAATCCTGCCCTCCTGAACTGCTGGGGAGCTAGCTGAGCTTCTCTTCCACTCATCATTAGAAATTTTGTATATTATATATGTCAAAGGTCTTAGAGTTAAATGCTAATGCCAGGAAATGTGCTTGTTCTTTGCTGATTTATTTTTTTAATGTGGTTTTACAATCCAGCTTGCTAATGATTTGCAATATTTAAGAACATGCCAAAAAATACCCACCACAGAAAATGGTATTAATGCCGAATAAAAAGTCAGCAAGCAAAAATGGTATTTTCAGTTTAGCACGAAACGTTAGGTAAACATTTCACAGAGTATGTAAATAGTCAGAAGGGAAGAGGAGACCAAGTTCCTGGGAATAACTACAGAAGAGACACAAAAAAATATCAGTGACTGGAAATTAGTGGCATAAAAAAGAGCTTAACCACATGTTTCTAACAGTGTTAACCACTGGAACAGACCATAGACAGACATAGTTCATCATCTCTGACACTTGCTCAAGAAAGACAGGATTCTTTTCTCAAAAAAACAGTTTAAACACAGGCTGAGTCAGTGAGGAGCTCGAGGGGCTGCTGCTGCTCCAGGGTGGGCAGCGTCGGGGTGCTGCAGTTGGAACTTGGCCTTTGTTTCTATCCCAGAGAAATCCATCTCTGGATTTGCAGCTTTTCTTCCGTGTGCTGTGGACCGGGAGATAAAGTCCTAGGTGATGATGGGATGTGCTTACTGACCTCCTTTGGCCCCGAGAGGATGCACTGGAGGGGCAGAGGTGTGAGGGAGATGTCCTGCCGTGCATGGAATTCCTTCTGGAATTCCTGAGGAACAGAGTTGGGTGCTGGAGACAACGGGAAGTTACTCCACAGGTTCCTGGTGGCTGGTGTCGCAGTTGCTCTGCTCTGTGGTGCTGTGTCTGGATGTCAGGAGGAGCAGTGGTGTGGCTGCTGTGCAGATGTGGTGCCTGTGCTGCCTTCTCCTTCCGCCCCCCTCCAACCATGAACCTGTGCAGGAGGTGGTTGCTCCCTCCTCAAAAATGATGGAGAGCTCTGTGGTGATGGTCACTGTCCTTGCTCTCAGTGAGTGAGAATCTGTCCTGTCAGACCCTCGTGCCTGTCACGTGGGGTGGCTCTGGGTTTCCTTCTGGGGCTGTGTAATGAATTCCCATCCCGTTACCTCGGCGTTGTCGCCTCGGAGCGGCCGCGGTTCGTTGGCTCAGGAGGTTGCTGTGCTCTGGGGATCTGCTGGGCTTCCCTGAGCTGTGGGCACCTGAGAAGCTCTGTGCTGAGCCTGAGTTCATGGGGCAACCCTCACGGGCTGCTGTGGCCCTGCCACGGCTCCTGTCCGGTGACTTAACAGACATTAACAATGCCACGCAGAAATAAAATGCAATTTCACAATGTGTGAGTTTAGCACTCTTAAGAAGGCCAGAATGCTTTGGGTTGGAAGGGACCTTAAATATCATCTACTTCAAAGGCCCTGCCATGGGCAGGGATACCTTCCACTAGCCAAGAGTGCTCCAGCCTGGCCCTGGGCACTTCCAGGGATCCAGAGGCAGCCACAGCTGCTCTGGGCAGCCTGTTCCAGGGCCTGCCCACCCTCCCAGGGAAGAATTTCTTCCCAAAATCCCATCTAACCCTGCCCTATGGCAGTGGGATGCCATTCCCCTTGTCCTGTCCCTCCATGCCCTTGTCACAAATCCCTCTCTGGCCTTCACTGCCCATGTCTCCAGTACTTCTCAGGCAGCTTTTCCATACTGGGACAGCCAGACACAGCCCGTACTGGTTCGTTATGGGACACAGTTCCCTGCCTGCAGTAGGTTTTTAGGAGCTCCCAGACCCCAGTGTGATGGTGGCTGGATCCTCAGGGATGGCTGGTGTCAGATGCTGCAGTGTCAGGGCTATGTTTAAAATCCCACAGGAGTGTGGAGGTTGGCTGTTCCTCCTCACTTGCTCTTTCAGCAGCCTGTGGTTCCATGGTGTCTGTACACAAGCCAGGACCCCAGCAGACGGTGCTCTAAAATGGCCACTCGATTTCCGTTTTAAAAAGGGAGATTTCTCCACTTTCTGCTTCGAGGCTATATCCGTAAATAAGATCTTAGGATTTCTGTCATAATTATCACCACCCGTTACCTGCTCGAGCGCAACTTGCAAGATCACACCTCTTAAAATACAGTGTCTTGGGGAGCTGGCATGTGGTTGATTCATATGTGTGAAGGTGTTAGGCATCCTGACCTAAACTGAAACAATCATTTGGTGACACCCCTTCAGTGTATGCACAGCATGCACAAAAAGCTTTACTGGAAATGCTCCTTTCATTTGGGGTTTTTTCTCTGAAGTGCAGTGGAAACTCAGTTAAGAAGCTTGAAAAGACAAAAATCAAGTCTGTCAGCAAGTAGTAATTACTCTCATAAAAGGTATTTCTTTAGTGTGGTTCATTAAAAAAAAGGCTTTTCCTTCAGCACGGCTTCATCACAGGGAAACTCCTCCTGTCTGGGCCCTGCAGATGTGACAGCCAGGTCATGGCCATCGCTGCCTCACAGCCAGATTTTTCAGGAAGTGCTTGGCCTTTCTAGAGCCTGTGGTTTCTGCTGGTCCATCTGTAAATTATTGTTGTTGTTGTTACTATTTGTAACCTCGGTAGAGTGAAATTTCCAAAATGCTCCTTAAGATACAAACTCTTCATCTCTCTGTGCTTGTGGCCACCAAGTCACAGAGTTAGTTCAGGCTTGGCTGCCTCAACCACCCAGTTACTGAGGGGAGTGTTGGTCAGCCTCACCCCCTTCACAGGGCAGAATTTCTCGAGTATATCTAATCTAAGGCAGCCCTACTTCACTTTAAAGCCATGGGAAAATATTATGAGAGGACATTCCAGTTGTTGATAGAAAGTCTTGGATTAGATATTTTATTTTTACTGTACCAACACTAATAAATGGATTTGGCACCCAGATCACCCTGTGGCACATCACAGGCCCAGCAAGTCCTTCAGTGCTCTGGCAGCTCTGCTTTGCTGGACTCTCTGGGGGGGTATCAGGAGAGGGTACTGGTGTGGCTGGATTTGGGATGTCTGTCCTGGGTTGTTCTCCTTTCCCTCCTCTCTGTTAATCACTAGAAATAAACACAGTCTGCAGAGTTTACCTGAGGTGCTGAGGGCAGGTGGGAGGTTCTACTGTGGTGGGAGGGATGTCTCGTGAATACTGACCACGTTCTTTAAACAGCCACGCTCCTGCTCTGCCTGTAATCAAAGACACAACTCTGGGAGTGCTCAAAGTCACTGTGTGTGCTCTGTGTGCAGCTGCTGGGGAGTGATCAAAGGCAGCAGCAGCCACGGCCCCGTGTGCTCCGCAGCGGAGCGGGCAGGATATATTGCTGTTCCCGTTTTAATTTGTTTTTTCAATAAATCAGGCTTCATTCCTATTCATCATGTAAAGCTGTTGGATGGCGAGCCACTGCAGAATGCTAACTAATTTCATAATGCTCTGCATAAGGTGACCCACTTACAAGTTCATCCTTCAGTCGTGTTTAAGCTCTGGTCCTGATTTATGTAACAGCATATTGGTTTCATCAAGAGTTGTCTGATCACTCACTGTGTTGGCTCCTTCTTGACCTGTACATGATTTGTATTCTCCTCGATTTTAGGGAGAACTTTCTGTCTCCGTGCACATATGTGTAGAAGAAGAGTAATAAACCTTCTTAAAAGCAGTCAGTGCTTGGAGTTTTTCTGTCACTTAAAGATATATTGGAGTGGGAACTAAGAGGAGTTTTAAGGAGCCTGCTGCAGGCAGGGCAGGGGAAACTCAGCACGAGATGTCCCTCACGGCATCACCCTGTTTATACATTTTTGGACTGTGATTAGCATTGGCTTTTGCCTGTTGTGAGTCACAGGCCCTTGGATTTGAGGGTGGCAGGGCAGGACAGTTCTTCTTCCTCTCTATTTTGCTCATACCCTTTTGTTACTGAACTGAGAATCAAATTATAGGGAATTCCCTTCTCCTTACCTTAATTCCTGGACCTTACCTTATCTCTCTTGTTGAGAGTGAGGTGAGCTGCCCAAATGTATCAGGCTGGTGTGATTTATAGCCCTCACTTCTCTTGATTTGAAGTTGTTAATGAGAGACTTAACAAAGCTGAGACACGGGGCTGCCTCACAATAAACTACAAGTTTTCATTGCTGTGAGTTTCAGTTTACTGACAACTAATGAAGCTTTCAGTCCTGCAGGATACCACACAGTGCAGAAAGGTGGGATTGTCTGGATTCAGACCTGTGTGTGGAGCTACAGATGCTGTTCCTTTTCTCTTGTAGCATTCCTTCTTCTGCCGACTGACGGAAGATAAGAAGTCTGAGAAGTTCTTTAAGGTTTTTTACGATCGCATGAAAGTGGCACAGCAGGAAATCAAGGCAACTGTCACAGTCAACACCAGTGACTTAGGAAACAAAAAGAAAGATGAAGACTCAGACAGAGATGTCCCCAACAGGAAAAGAGGTAATCCCCAGTCATTCCCCTTCTGAAGTTAAAGGGAGTGTGTTTTGAACTCATCTCAGTTGATGCAATAATGCTCTGATCTCTGATCCCACAGAGCAAAGTTCAGAGATCAGTGGTGCCCTGGCTCGGGATTTCGAGAGCTTCATCCCCTCTTCATCCATTTCTGAGGTTGTGCTATTGAAATAAGGAAAAGTGTTTCTGAGCTGAGACTCTGCTGCCTTGTCTCGTGACAAGCTGCCCAAATCTGATCTGTAGTAACAACCCTGGACTGTGGGTTGTGGTCTTCTCTAACAATAAGTGAAGAAATCTTAATTTTGTTCCAAAGCAGGTCCTTTTACCATAACTCCTGCTAGTGCTAGATGTGTGTGCCCTAACCCATTAATCCCCAGATTCATAACCCAGCTGTGGTTGGTGTACAAGGTGCAGAGTGTGACACGAGCCCCTCGCCTACACTAAACGTACTCACCAAAGAGCTGCTGCTCAACAGCTGGGCCTGCGGGTGAAGCTTCCAGGGGAACGTGTGGACAGATTTCCTGGCCCTCCTCACCCAGATTCCCCAAGGAAGGTGTGTCCTGGTGTGTTGCAGTGAGGGAGCCCATGACCCAGATCACAGAGGAGGTGCGGGACCAGCTGCTGGAGGCGTCGGCGGCCACGCGCAAGGCGTACAACACGTACCGGAGAGAGGCCGACCCCGAGGAGCACTACTCGGCAGGAGAGGGGGCCCAGGCTGTGGCAGACAAGAGCAAAGATGAGCTGGAGATGAGCGCTGTCATCTCCATCATGCAGCCCATCCTGCGCTTCCTGCAGCTGCTCTGTGAGAACCACAACCGGGACCTGCAGGTACCGCCCGGTTCCGGGCAGCTGTGCTCGGGGTGCCTTGTGCATTCACTGCTGCCACACCATTATCCCTAATCCCAGGCCTTTTTAAATGGATTATGTGGCCAATTATTCTCTTTAGGCTTGACATTAATTCCAAAAAAAAAAAAAAAGTACTTATAGCTTGCTGGGTTGATATGAGCAAATCCAGTTATCCAGTGGTCTTTGAAAGGTACATAAAAGGTTGTGGAATCAGCACTTCTTGGGGCTTTTAGAAAGGATATGTTGAAAGCAAGCAAGTCTTGTACTGTGAAGTTACTGATTTGCTTTTGAGAGGGGAGGGAAAGAAAGAAAAATAATGTAGGAAAATGAGGAGGGGTTTAGGACTTTGGTTCCAGCAACCCTCAAGCTTAACTTTCCAGTAATCAGGTTCTCCTGGATTTTCTTGGATCTGTTCATGTGCCTAGAGTTGAATACGTGGTGAGGGTGTCAGGAAGGCCTCAGCTGGAGGTGAATCTGCTGAGGGACATGCAGGGCAATGAGAAGGGTTCCTGGGTTGTATCCACACAGGAGGAGACAGGCAGAGGTGGGTTTGCTGTGGAATGGGCACAGCCCCTGGTGACAGAAGACATGGAGAAGGTCAGGGAGCTCAGTGCCACCTTCACCTTGCCCTTACTGCTAGAACTGGCCTTCACCAACCCTACATCCCTGAGACCTTGGTGAGGTCTGGAGCAAGGGAGTCTTACCCTTGGTGGAGAATTGGGATGGGAAAGATCTGAACAAGCTAGATGTGCATTTAAACAAGCTGGATGCCCCAGGCTCCACGTGGAATTCTGGCTCCAGTCCTGGGTTCCTGAGTCCAGCAGGGAGTCTCAGAGATGTCCCTGGGAGGACTGGAGCATCTGATGGACGAGGAGAGGCAGGGGGAGCTGGGGGAGGTCAGGCTGGAGAGGAGAAGGCTCAGGATCTCTCACCGTGTGTGCAAACACCTGATGGGGGATGTGGAGAGGACGGGCCAGGCTCTGCTCCAGCTGCCTCGTGACAGAGGAGTTGGCAGTGTCCAAAGGTCCTGGCAGCCTCAGTGTCCTGCGCTGCCCTGGGATGTGTTTGTAGAATTCCAGGGAGCCCAGAGCAGGTTCCCCCTTACAAAGGAGCTGCAATTCAGATGATTTCTGTTCAGCTGCTGCCGGGTTGGGATCGAGGAGCTGGTGAGGCGCTGTACAATGTGCTAAATGCCATCATAAAGAGCAGTAATTGCCTTGATTGCCCATTGTTCCGTGGCCGGCAGGAGCGTGGGACCCTGCGTGAGAGCTTTGCAGCGCTGCCAAGTCGCTTCCTCTGAGCGGGAATGCCCCGGCAGCACGTGGGATCACAGCTGCATGGAAGCGTTCCGGGAGCATCTCTGAGTGCCCAGGTTATATCCATCAGCCTTCCTCTCGTTTTAAAGAGAAGGAGCCCTTTGATGTGTGTTTTGTCAGAGGATTTTCCTGCCGCTGGCGGTGTCGGTTCCCGTGGCACGGTTCCAAACCGCACGCAGGATCCGCTGCTGCCTTTGGCGAGGCACCCGCAGCTATAGGAGCACTCTTGAATTCCAGCCAGTGCAGAAACTTGGCCTCAGCTCTTCCCCGTCCTGAACAATTAGATTTCCCAAACAGCAGGTAGTTGTAGGCAGCTCTGAGAGAAAAAGGGATTTCTTTCTTTAACAACGACAGAAAAAAGGAAGGTAGAACGTTTTTCCCAGTGTAATCCCTTTGCTGCCTGCTTGCCTTGAGGTTTGTCCTCCCTCAGCCCCAAATGGAAGGCAGAAATGTCTGATCCTCCAAAATCTTGGTGTCTGCAGCTGGTACGTGTAACTGAGCTCCCTGCCAGAGGACTCACAGCCTAAAGGAACAGGGAAGGACTCTCCAGGAAGCTGAGTGTCTCCCAGAATTGCACATTATATTTGAATGAGGAGTGAGCTGGGGTCACCTGCCTGGTGCAGGTGTGGGCCAGGCACACCGAGCCTTTCCAGGCTGTTGGCAGCTGTGGGAGCTGATGTGCAAACACAGGGAAGTGCAAGTCATGCTGTGCTTCAGAGGAGGAGGAGGAGGAGGAGGTCTCTGGGGTGCTCAGGCAGCTGCAGTGCTGTCTCTGCATCAGTCAGCCTTTCCCCTCGCAGATACAGCCCCAGTTTGCTCCGTGTGGATCCTGTTCCACAGCCCTCCATGGGGCTGGAGGAGCTGCAGTACCTTCCCCAAATGAGTGCAAGGACTGGGATGAAAAGGTGGATGCATTCTTCCCACGTGTTCTACCTGAATCTGCCTGTGGCTGCTGGTTCTGGGTGCAGGCTCTGTCAGAGGGTCCCCACCCCGGGGTCATTCCCACAGAGAGCAGTGGGGTGGCACACTCAGCTCTGAGAGTTGTGTTCCCACTCTGTAGCCTGTGAGATGCTCTGGGTGACTGAAAATGAAGAGTTCACTCTGTCCTGGCTGAGACAGCAGCAGACACTCCCTGGGGCAGTTTCTCACAGTGCAGCAGGGGTTTGTTTTCTACAGTTTTTTTCCTTCCCCTTGTTTTAGCCTAACCATGTCCTCCTGCCTCTCGTGCCTCATTCCTCTTCTCTCCTTACTGACTGTGAGCAAGCAACTCAGGTACAAGCTTAGCTGTAATCAGAATAAATGCTGTGCTGCAGCCAGGGAGCATTTTACTTTCTCACTTTGGGTATTATCCTTTCGTTTTGCTTTTTTTCCTGGAGGGAAGGCACGAGCTCAGGTTTCTGTAGGATCAACCTTTTTTACATTCTGACAAGTTAATCAGAAGTCAGGATACTAAATGAGCAATCAGCTGAAATGTGCTGAATCACTGTCACCTTTAGTCTGCATTCATAGACAGCGTTTTCCTTTTTTAGCTTCGCCTTCCATTGAATCTGCAATTTCTCTCTCTGTTTGCCTTAAAAGACTCATTAGTCTGACTCAGGCAGAGACAGCCAGGGACCAGTGCTGCTCTCTGGGCTGGCAGGAAAGACCCTGCTGGTTCCTGTTTCTCTGAGAGCTTTTTCACCCTGGAATTGTTGTTACCTGCTAGAATTAAGCTAAATAAGAGTTTTCCTGCTGAATCTTCAAGGAAAAGCAAGTGGTTGTGGCTGCTAATCTTTGCAGCACTGCTGGGAATGCACTGGCAAACAGCATCTGAGTCACTGGGAAATCAGTTTTCATTAGTTATCCTTCAGTTTTGGGTGGGTTTGGTGCTTTTTTTCCATTTGGAATATAGGAGAGCAGAAAGCTGTGAAATCCACAGTGGCAAATCTTGCTTTTCATTATAGGACCTGCTCCTAATCAGCAGCTTCAAGCAGGAATCACAATAATTATGTGGAAAGAAATGCAGTGGGGAGAATTCCATTTTAAAGGCACCTTTGTGTGTGCACTCAGGTCCCTCTTGTGCAGGTGGAGCTGCAGGGAAAGGCTGCTCCCACCTTGGAGAGAGGCCTGGGAGGAGGGAGCCCTGAGCGATGCTTGGCAGGTGGAGTGAAGCTTGCAGGCTCCAGAGAGCTTCCCCGAGTGCCTGTTCCCTGCTGGGTGTGTCAGGCTCTCATGGATCTCTCTGTTTATGGGATGCACTCTGTTTTTTGCTGTACAATATGAAACCAGCAAGCAGTTGCTTGCAACTTGCTCTCCTGAGCAGCACGTTGCAAATAAGCCCTGGAAAGAGGCTTAAACTGCTTGTATAGTGAACCAGAGCAATCCACCATGCAGTGGAATTGGGGATGGATGAACTTAATAAATACTATCAGCCAAACAGCATGGTTTTTTTCCCCTCCCTCATGGCTTTGACACTCTCCTCACAGAATTTCCTGCGCTGCCAGAACAACAAGACAAACTACAACCTGGTGTGTGAGACACTGCAGTTCCTGGACTGCATCTGTGGGAGCACAACTGGGGGACTTGGACTTCTGGGTCTGTACATAAATGAGAAAAACGTGGCACTGATCAACCAGACGCTGGAAAGTTTGACTGAGTACTGTCAGGGGCCCTGCCACGAGAACCAGGTAATGAATCCAGAGCTGGGAAATGCATCTCCCTTTCTCCCTGGGACCCAGCTCTGCCACACTGCTGCTGGCTTAGAACGCTGCCCACTTTACTTGCCCCACAAGTTGGAGGGTTTTTACCTTTAAAAACTCCTCATAATCAACTTGTCTTTCTCAGGGCCCCCTCTGAGGAGTTGAAGCACTCAAAGTAGTAGAAGTATTTCTGCTTTGCTGAGATCTGTTTCGTTACACTTGGCAGGGACAGTGGGGAATTTCTGTGCTTCATACAATCCCAGAATCAGTTGGGTTGGCAGGGGCCTTAAATATCATCCAGTGCCACCCCCTGCTATGGGCAGAGACACCTTCCACTATCCCAGGGTGCTCCAAGCCCTTGTCCAACCTGGCCTTGGGCACTTCCAAGGCTGGGGCAGCCCCAGCTTCTCTGAGCACCCTGTGCCAGTTTCTGCTTATTCTCTCCATTTCCTTATTAACCGAACCATAATATTGTCCTGAAAGACTGGAATGTGACTTTTCTGTCTTTCTTGTCTCTGCAAGTGAATGTGTGAGGCTCTGCATGCCAGGGAGAGTTGTCAGTCTCCCTCTGCTATCTGGATCAGGTGGAATAAAACCCTTTAGATGTTCTTGGTGTGGAGTTCAATGACAGAGCAGGGCTCTGGCTGGATTTTGAAGCCAGGCAGCTGCTGTTTGTACATTTTAGTTACAGACCATTCCAGAAGCAGGGCTGAAGGGGAAGCAGAAGGTGATGGAAATTCCCATTCTTTGTGTAGACAGCACTGAAGTAGGTGTTGATTGGCACATTTATAATAAAGAAAACTCTCCCTAATCTCAGTAAAACACTGTTCCTCCAGCCTGCACACTTTGGCATGGAAATGCTTCATTTATCAACCGTGGTTCTCCGTGCTTCCTGAGGCCAGGGGCTCCAGTAGGACCATGGCTGAGGAGAGGAAAAGCTTGGAACAAAATGCCTTAATCCTCTGTTGTTGCACTGCCTGGAGCTCTCAGTGCAGTTATCCATCTCGGGCAGCCCTCGGGGTGATGACAGAGGGGACTCTGCTGCTCTGGCGGGGTCACAGCCCGGGCTGTGTTTGTGGTGCAGGCAATTAGTGAAGCCTGATGACTTTTCTTTGGACAGAACTGCATTGCTACTCACGAGTCCAACGGCATTGACATCATCACAGCATTAATTCTCAATGACATCAACCCTCTGGGAAAGAAGAGGATGGACCTCGTGTTGGAGCTGAAGGCAAGTGAATGTTCCGTGCGAGAAAAAACTTAATTTTAATCTTGGAATTATGTGGGTGTTTATTATATCCCAATATTCATAAATGCCCAAAAATTGTATACATCAGTGAGCTGCAGGCAGTGCCCAAAGCTTGTTTATGCCAGGTATTTCATCTTTTAAATGATGACATGGAGCCACCAGTTCTCAGATGGGGGATGCAGGCCGTCAAAATATGCTGAGGAATCCTAAAATTGCTTCCTCTAAAAAATCTGAAGGTGATGAAAACTGTTTTGTTGCTGAGCTTTTACGTGGACAATGGAAGTGAAATTTCTCATGTTGCAACTACTTTCCTAATGCTTTATTGGTGTTGTTTAATCGGTTGACATTAAACCATCAACAGTTCTTTAGGGCTGTCCACCTTAATGCTGAAATAATTAGCCCTGGTGCTGATTTCAAAACACAAAAACACAGGAGCAGGTTCCTCTCTAACAAGAGCACTCTTGCTTCAGCCTGTGCTTGAGAAATATTTCCTTTCTGACTTATTGCCCTGACTGACACTGCAGTGTCTCCTTGTTTTCCGTTGCCGACTCACACCATTATTATGGGTAATGTGGGTTTTTTATTATTGTAAATAAAAAATGCTTTTAGACTCGATTAGCATTATACTTCAAAATTAAATACTTTTATTGGGTTTTCTTGTCAGGCATGATGGATTTTAATCTTAATTGTTCGTATTAAAGTAGTCTGGTGCCTTGTGGTAGTTTCCCATTTCCTCCCTGTGTTCCTTGGCGTGAGCAGACTGCTGAGTGATTTCAGTTAAAAGCAGCAAAGCAGGTCTGTGTCTTCAGCCCTGGCTGTCCCTTGATTTGATCAGCAGCATCTTCAGCAGAGCTGAGCTGCACCATTTGGGAGCTCAGAGCTTGTGGTGATGCTGCAGGATCTTTAAACCAAAACGAAGCAACACGAGCATGAAACAGCAGCATTTTTAGAAATTTAAGCCTTGGCTGGGGTTAATTTGATGGCTCCCAATAAGTAGGATTTGGGGAATAAACCACAACCATCCTGTTGAGTTGTGTAGGTCAGTAGTTAGAGGAGAGGGCTTGGTGAAGTGGGGCTGTGAGAGCCCTGGGCTGGCTGGCACAGTGTGGTGCTGGCTTCTGGCAGCAGAGTGGTGCCACTCAAGCTGGGGACCCTCATTTTTTGGCTCCTGGCAGTGATTCCATTGCTTTTCCCTCCCCTCAGAACAACGCTTCCAAGCTGCTCTTGGCCATCATGGAGAGCAGGCACGACAGTGAGAACGCTGAGAGGATCCTCTACAACATGAGGCCCAAGGAGCTGGTGAGTCCCAGCATCACTCCCAAATCCTGACTGTTCATTAGCACAGGAGACAGAGGAGTGAAAATTCCTTGTGCCCCAAGAGCTGCCCAGTGAGCCACAGCAGGGTTTTGGGGCTGGTTGATGTCTGAACTGATGAAAACACAAGCAGGAGATCTGGAGCATCATTGACCTGTCCCAGTGCTCAGGGCTGCGTTGGACCCAGGGTCAGAACGTGACACAGGTGCAGAGAGGCTGGCCTGGAACGTGTTCCCTTCAGGGAAACGTGAGAATCAGTTTGTTGTGCCAGTGAGCTGGGCTGGAGCTGAGTTCAGTTCATCCTGGATGTTTAGAAACCCCCTGACCTCCCCGGGAATGTCCCTGCTCCGCTCCCATTCCCGTCCGTGGGAGTGCCCTGGGTGTGCTGCCCTCAGCAGCTTCCACCCTCTGCCTGAGCCTCCTCTCCTTGCCTCTGTCTCCTTCTCCAGGTGGAAGTGATCAAGAAGGCTTATCTGCAGGGAGAAGTGGAGTTTGAGGATGGAGAGAACGGGGAGGATGTCGCGGCGTCTCCCAGGAACGTGGGACACAACATTTATATCTTGGCTCATCAGGTAGAGTTTCACCACGAGGCACCAACTGGGAAAAGCCAGTCTGCTTTTCCCTGGAACTGTTTTCATGGCTCATTTCTGACACTGACTCACTGCACATTCTCTGTTATCAGAGCAAATCCTTATTTTAATCAGAAACAAAAACAGTATAATACAAGAAAGTTCTGGGAATTTTCTTTTATAGTGGGAAGCAGGCAGGCTCTGGACCGAGTTCCTGAGGACACGTGGCTCAATTCTTGGCAGCACTGAGCAGCACTGTATTATTTTTCAGTTGTATCAAAGGTTACTTTATACTCCCAGAGAAATTCTGCTCACAGATCAATTAAAGTGTAATCAGAAATCTTGGTCCTTGCTACATTCTCTCTCTGCTAGAGCCAAGCAGAGCCATTGTATTGATATAGTGTGCATTTCAGAGGTGAAAAACCAAAGGAGAGAGAAAAGTATCTGAATCTACTTAATATATTGGTCACTGCACTGGAGACTTCTTGTTCCTCCAGCATCTGAGCAGACAGACCCTCACTGTGCTGCAGGATGAATTTGGAGCATCCAGCAGCATTTTTGGAGCAGTGCTCTGTGCGTCTGCTGCTCTGCTGATGCAGATTTTCTCTTTGTCCCTGCCTGGATCCGTGGGTGATAAGCACACCTTTGGGTTAGGGTGGTGTAGAAGGACAGACTGAATGTGAATTTCTGTGTGATCAGAAAGATTCCAGGCAAAGGGTGGGAGAGGATGGGGAAAAGAGGAGTACAACACTGGCATTAAAGAAATACATATTTGAATCATTCTGACTTGCTCCCAAAATAGAGCTGCAGGGTGTCTGGTTGGAACAGAACAAGCCTTCTGTCAACTTTGCCCTTTCCTAGCAGCTGACTGCGTACTATTTCTTTTTTTATGCCAAAAAATCAGAAATTTAATATCACAGAGAGACATCTGGTGTCTCCCACTCCCTGTGCATTCCTTTATTTCAGTTGGCTCGTCACAACAAAGAGCTGCAGAACATGCTGAAGCCAGGGGGTCAGATCGAGGGGGACGAGGCGCTGGAGTTCTACGCCAAGCACACGGCGCAGATCGAGGTACTGGCACCCCGAGGGGCTGCAGCCCTGGGGGCATTACTCATGGCTCTGCCTGCCTGTGTGTGGACTGTTGTCTCTGGTACAGAACACAGAGAGGGAGTTATTTATTTAATTCCCTGGCAGTGGCGGGGGGAGCTATTCCTGAGCTGTCATGTGTGGGCTCAGGGATGGAGCTGAGCAGAGCTCTCTTGGCAGGAGGAAGTGTGGCTTCGCTTCTGTTACATTTTGGCCGGTGCTGCTGCTGAATCCCAAAAGTTTGTGATAGCTTTTGCCACTCTTTCTGGATTCAAATGACAGTTTGGCCTCGTGTGCCATCTAAGAGCTTTATAAAAGTAAAATGTTCACAAATATGGAGATTTCCTGGAGAAGCTGTGGCTGCCCCAACCCTGGAAGTGTCCCTGGACAGGGCTTGGAGCAGCCTGGGACAGTGGGAGGTGTCCCTGCCCACTGGATGGGCTTTAAGGTCCTTCCAGCCCAACCCAGTCCATGGTTCTAGGACTTCACAAAACTCTCTAATAGGCAATAAATTATACCTGTTATTCCTTGTACTTGCCCACGGCTCAGATTTGCCAACATTGTTCAATTGGGCCACCACATTGCTCTGAACTCCATCCCAGCTTTGGTGCAGGTTTCTCTGGGCCCCTTGGAAATCCCAGCTGAGACCAGCACTGCCAGAATAAGACCACAGCATAGAAATTACAGTTAATAGAAACAGAAATTACAATTCTGAAATAGAAATAGAATTTACAGTTTAAAATAGAAATACATGCGTAGAAATTACAATTCTGGAGCTAAATCTAGACCCGCTCTGAAAGGTAAATTAAATTAAATCTGTGACGAGCTGCTGTTCTTTGGAAATATGTCTGCATGTAACTGGTTTGAAAGGGGGAGCAAAACAGGCAGAAAAGCAAGAAATAAAAGGCATTTAAAGAGCTGGGGAGGACTGATGAGGCTGCTGTGCAGATTGTCAGGTCGGACCGCACCATGGAGCAGATCGTGTTCCCCGTGCCCAGCATCTGCGAGTTCCTCACCAAGGAGTCCAAGCTGCGCATCTACTACACCACGGAGAGGGACGAGCAGGGCAGCAAGATCAACGACTTCTTCCTCAAGTCTGAGGACCTCTTCAATGAGATGAACTGGCAGAAGAAACTGCGAGGTGGGTGAGCGCCGCTCCGCGCGGGGCGGAGCGCTGGGCTGGGCCTCTGGGGATTTGGAACGTTGGCTGAGCAGCAGGTGGTTCCCAGAGGGGCTGCAGCCTCGAGGCTTGTTTGCAAGAGCTGCTCCTCTGCACAGTGGCAGGAGAAGGGCTGGGATAAAAGCAGGCTTGAGTGCTGGAGCAATAGGAACCCTCTGCAGGGGATCCGGGGCAGAGCGGGAAGGAGCAGCACGGGTCGTCCTTTTTGAGATCAGGCAGGGAGGAACAAGTGTGTGGGGGAGTAGCTGAAATGAGAGGAGGCAGGGGTAGGACCCAACTGAAGAGAGCATCCTGGCTGGATGCAGGGGGAATAAGGCTGGGAATGCAGCAAGATTGGACTTGGTGATTGTAAAGGGCTTTTCCAACCATAAAGGTTCTGTGGACTTGGGGCATCTCTAGGAATGAGATGTTTAAGAACAAGCTAAAGATGGATTTCTCAGTAAGGGTAAAGTAGAATTCATCCTTTCCTGGCAAGTAGACTGGCTGACAGGTTGATAAGTCCCTTCCATCCCTGTGATGCTAAAATGTCTGAACACAGGTATTTTCAGGCACTGATTTCCCCTCTGAGATTCCCACTGGCAGCTGGGAAGTCCCTTAAAAAGATACTGTGATTCACACAGTGCCACCACGTCCCCCAGTAAACCTTCTAGCTCATTTGCACAATATTTTTGTTCTCGTTGTGCTGAAGGCCGAGTGCTGCAGCTGAGGCTCAGCGGGCAGTGCTGGGAACTGACCAGCAGTGACCCTGTGAAATGGGAGATAAGGCAGCTCCTTCCTGCTCCAGCCATCTGAGAGCTCTGCTGCTCCCCTCCCCTGCAGCAGCTCCTCTGCAGTTCTCAGTGCAAGAGCAGGACTGGTCTGGAACCCCCTCTTGGGGCAGATGTGGGACTGCCTCCAAAAATCTGAGAGCTCTGCAAGAAATCTGGGACTGTGACATGCTAAACAAATTGCAGCTTCAACAGCATCCATATATTCAGTTAGATTTTGTTGTTTGAGTCACTTTGTCTTTGAGGCTGTCTCCAAGCAAGCTGTGAAGGCATCCATCATTAACAACAGGCCACAAATTAGCCAAGATCTACCTGCAGAAGTGGAGAATATTTCTTTTCTTCTTCTTTTTTTTCTTTAAAAATGAGGATCATTTACTCTGTCTCTAATATCCAGGTCTTGTCTGGCCTCAGAGTGGTTTTTTTTTTTTGCATTTGTACAATTGTTTCTCACATTCTCAGTAGAGTTTGTGTTGGAACTGTGACCTCTGGCAGTGCTGTGTGTGCTCATGTGATGCCAGTTAGAGTTTATTCAGCCCTCAAAAAGACTTCTAAAATAAAGACCCATGTAGTTCTCCCTTCAGCTCATGGTGCTGGCCCATAATCTGAGCACCAGGGGCCTCTTAATTGTTAATTAAGAATGGAAATGAGCTGCCAAAGCCAGGCAGAAGCACTACACAGAGAGTCAGTGCCCATGCCCAAAGGAAGGTGCAAAGTTAAACCTGGACCTTTATAATCACCCTTATGTAATTTCATTTCAATTAATTCAACCTGGTTACAAATTCTTCCAGTTAAAAGGAAATTGAGAACATTGAGATGTTGTGGAATTCTTTACCCCTTTGTTTGCTGGGGGTGTTAGAGGAGGGGATTTGCTGGAGACAGGTGGTGGCTACTGCAGGGCTCAGAACTGCTGCCTGTAATAAATGTCTGCCAAGGCCCAAAGTCTGCATTTTCAGCTTGTTCCTAAATTTTACTGACAGCTTTTCCTTTGCTCTCTGGTATCTAAACACACTGCCTCCTTCCACCAGGGCAAAACAGTTCCTTCCCTTCTTTGAGGGCATTTTTAATGGATTTTTTTCACTGCTCTAGGTTTCAGGAGGACAGTTTGCTGTGCAGGAAGCCTGCAGGAGCTGAAATCAGTAGGATTTTGCCTGGGTGCAGAGGGAATTACTGGAAGGCAGATTCTTGGCTGCCTTGTCGACTTTGGGCTCACGACCACTTCAGCAAAGGAATCTTTCTGCTTTCTGCCTCTTGGTTCTGGCTGCAGGGATTATTAAAATTAGGAGTCTTTTTGAGAAGTATTTCTGTGCAACATTAAGGATTTAAATGTGCTGCTGGATTGTACATTGAGCTCTGTGCAGATGTGCTGAGTCCTTTGCCCCAGGGCAGAGGGAGAGCCAGGGAGCTTCACCCCCTGGTCATTCTGGGGCTATTTTGGGCTGTTCTCAGCAGAAAACAAATTTGCAGATGGCACTGTCTGGTGCAGGTGAGCTGCTGGCAGCAGCAGCAGAGCACAGAGGGATGGGGCTGGAGCTCACTGCTCATTTTCCTCCTCCAAATTGTTCTTGGTGTGACTCTGAGTACAAAGTTTATTATTAGGGGAAGCCTCAAGAGCTTGGTCTCTGCAGTTTCTCAGCTTGTTCTCTTGCTGCTGCTAAACCATGTCTGAAACAGGGATCCTTTGCCTTAAAACACCATGTAAGAAACTTGAAGGGCCCCCAAGATGAAGGATAATTAAATAAACTTCAGAATAAGCCACGAATATTATTCCTTTTGATGCCGTGCTTTTGGGCAAACTGAAAACAAACTTGTTTTGGTGGTGATATTTTTTTTCTTGTAGAGACCTCTTATTTTTTACTAAACCCTCCATTAAAAAGAAATAATTTTCTGTTTTGCAGCTCAGCCCTTCCTGTACTGGTGTGCTCGGAACATGTCCTTCTGGAGCAGCATTTCCTTTAACCTGGCTGTCCTCATGAACCTGCTCGTGGCATTTTTCTACCCATTCAAAGGAATTCGAGGAGGTACTGATATTTAACCTAAAAAAACCATGTGAAAAAAATGAGGTGTAATGAGCCAAATTCTGCTCTCCCCACTCGTGTCTGTGGGGGTAGGATAACAGAATTTGGCTGTTTAAATTGCTTTGTTTTAAACTGTGCTGTTCTCTTACTCTTTCTTGAGGCATTTTTAAGGGAAATGTAGAGCCATGCTTATTCCTAGGGGAAAAAATTACCCGAGACAAACATCCACCTTTAATTGCTTGACTGTTCTACTTCGGCTTAAAGTCCTGTAATTAAGGATGGAGCTAAAAATAGGCAAAATGTTGAATGTGTTGTTTTCCTTGAGCTTGCAGTTTATTAATGGCATTTTCCACACGCTCTTCCTGGTGCTCCAGGAGGCCTCTGAGTGCTGGGGGTGGCTCCAGCCTCTCCCCAGAGCTGCACCCTGGGGCAGGGCAGGGCTGGAGTCCTGTCAGCAGGACCTGGGGAATCTGCAGGGATATTCTCAGCACTGTCATGTGCATCACTTGCAGAATGATGTGAATGTCTAGGTAGGAGCTTTTTCCTCGTGCGTAGGGGGTTTGCATCCTGAAAAAGGCCTGTCAGAGGGATATTTTAGACCAAATTCCTGAGAGGGGGAAGAGAAGAGTTCTGCCTTCTGCCATCAGGACCACCAGGCTGTGGCTGCAGCTGCTGTTCCTTGGTGTCACACCCAGTGGCAGCAGAGTGGGGACAACCCACATCCTGGCTGGAAGGTTCTAACAAGCCCAAAGAGCAACTGAATTTCTGTCTCTAGTTGCAAAGATTCCCAAGTTAAAAGCTCTGAATTTATGGCTGCCAGGAAAGCTGCTGGTTAAATGAGTTCCCTGAGATTACAAACTGCAAGACTGTGGGGGGAATTGTTTGGCATTTTGAAGATACCCTACCCTACATATTTGAAATTCTTTATTTATCAGGTAGCATTTTGATAAAACCTCTTCCTCCTAGTTCGAATCCAGAAAGTAAAATAAATAAATACATGTGTATCTTATATTTAGCTTAAAAAAAAAAAGACTCTTCCAAACAGACTGTTTGGGGGAAGTTGTCAGTGTCTTGAATTGCTCAGACACGGTGAACTGAGCAGCTGATGAGCATCTGACAGTAGCAGAAGCTGTAAAACTTCTGACTTGAGGAGCAGAAACAAAACTGGATGCCTGGAATTCAGTGCTGGAATGGTGAGAATTCCAGAGAGAGCTTCCTGCTGGTGGCATGTTCCTCCTGCCTGTGGCTGCACAGGACTCACCGTGCTCCCAGCAAGGCTTTGGGGTCAGGATGGCTGCAGGAGTTGATGAGTGACCACCTCAGCCCCATGTGCCAGGACAAGGAGCTGCTCCAGCCTCCCTCAGTCCCTGGAAGGAGAGGGGAGGCTGTGGCCCCAGCCCTGCTCTGCCCTGAGGTGACACAGCTGGGTCCCACGAGGTCCTGGCCCTGCCCTCCTCGTGCTGCTGGCCACCCTGGCATCCTGGGCTGGCCCAGGTGGGTGTTCCAGGCAGCACCTCAGGGCCTCAGCCCCTCCAGGTGTTTCTTCAGACCTGCTGGGAGCTGCTGCAGCTCCTATGGGCAAACCTATTCCCAATAAATCTTATTTAGGTTTTAGATAAGTCATTCCTAAAGAAGCTGCTGCACGTTTCCCCTGTCTCCTCTCCGTGCTGTTGCCTGTTCCCACTCAGTGACTCCATTCCCAGCTCTGCACCTTGTGCTGTGTGACAGCTCCAGGAGCCCAGGCTCCCCCCAGGCAGCCAAAACAGCTGTTCAACTTTACGCCTATTAACTTTTAATTTCCATCCATCCTCTGCTGTCTTTATTAATCTGCAGTGATTTGGAACAAGATTAAATGGCTGCTCGTGGTAGTCAGATGAGAGTAATATTTCCTAAGCTGCCTGAATTTGGGAGCAGGGAGAAAAAGCCCTCAGTGAAGATCTTGCCAGTCAGACACAAGTTCTGAGAGAATGTGCTTGCAGAAGGGCTGCAGAGTGCCTGTGAAATTTGGGGGATTTTGCTTCTTTGTCTGTTGAGGAACCAGTTGCTTGAAGACAAAAATTTTTTAAGTCAGCTTTGAGAAAGAGGTGTCTCACATTCTGCATAAACTTGGGTTAAATGGTGTTTTGGGCTGACTCTTTTTTATGGCTCTTTCAGGGAAGTGTATTTTTAGCTACACGGGCTCGGTGTTGTGTAAGCAGCCAGCCTCATGGGACAGCCTAAATACACCCAGAAATAGGAAGAGATGCCAAAAATGGGTACAAGGGTCTGACCAAAAGCTCATCAGGAGGCTCAGGGGGAGTGTCCTCACCTGCCAGGTATTGCATGTCTGCCAAGGGCCCTCAGCACTCACTACAGGCACTGAACACCAAAATCCTGCAGTACTTACCATCTGCATAATGATTTAGTAACAAGTTTGTAATTAAAACCTGCTGAAGGCTTTGGGCTCAGATGTTGCTGCTGTGCAATCAGGGATGGCTGAGGCTCCACCAAAGACACAACAAATGGCAGTGGTCTGGTCAGTTTGCTTCTGCTGATGCCTGTGAGAGGCTGCCTGGAACAGAGGCTGGACAATATTAAAGGAATAAAGTAGGGATTTATTAATTTGTTAGGTATTTATTAAAAGACCTTTAAAAGGATAGTTGGTTAGTACAAGAGCCCAGCTGTGGTTACACCCAAGATGGACCCCAGATGGACTCCTGGTCACAAGTTCTCACACTTTTGTAAGTTTTGGTCCATTTCCATTTTGGGGTTAATTGTCCAATTCCAGCTCCAGGTTATGAAGTCCCAGATTGCTCTCCTCAATTCCCTGTTGTTTGCACTTTTTGGGCCTGAGGCTGTAAGGTGTCCTTGGTTCTGGGGCTGGAAGAGGATTGTTCTGTGTGACTGAGCTGTGAGGAGAGCTTGCCAACACTTCATATCATATGAAGTTCAGAATCACACGCTAATGCAGCACAAAATCGAAAAAATACGAAAGCTGAAACTCGGGGCATGAATGCAGGGTGTTGGAATGGTGTGTTTTGCCTCTGGCCAGGCACTCTGGAGCCCCACCTGTCTGGCTTGCTGTGGACAGCCATGCTGATCTCGCTGGCCATCGTCATCGCGCTGCCCAAGCCGCACGGCATCCGCGCCCTCATCGCCTCCACCATCCTGCGCCTCATCTTCTCCGTGGGGCTGCAGCCCACCTTGTTCCTTCTGGGAGCATTCAATGTGAGAACCCACTGGGCTTTTCTGACCTTCTCCTGCCTCTTATGTAAGGGCTCCTTACCTGTGCCTGCAGCAAAAATAGCCTGGGATGTGGCGGGGGGAGTAATTCCCTCCTTGGGCTGTTGCCTGTACGAGTGCTCTGTATTGTTCCTTCAGTCCTGGTTCCCCAGGCTGCAGACAGAGCTCTGAGGTTTTGCTCAGTGTAGGAACAGCTCCAGTCTCAGACAGACATGGGGAGGAGTTTCTGTGATCTAAAGGACGTGGTTTTTCACCCAGACTGCCTCAGGATTTATGGGGTTGTGTGAGGCTCGCTAAATGATGCTTTGTGAGTCTGATGGGGAGCAGCTGAGGGAGCTGGGAAGGGGCTCAGCTGGAAAAAAGGAGGCTCAGGGGGGACCTTGTGGCTCTGCACAAGTCCCTGCCAGGAGGGGACAGCCGGGGGGGTCGGGCTCTGCTCCAGGGAACAGGGACAGGAGGAGAGGGAATGGCCTCAGACTGGGCCAGGGCAGCCTCAGGATGGGCATCAGCAGGAATTTCCCCATGGAAAGGGAGCTCAGGGCTTGGAAGGCATTGCCCAGCAAGGTGCCAAGTTATCTCCAGCATGAAAACACAGTCTGTTTTCCCTGATATTGTAACTAATATATGGTTGATCTTTCCTTAGGTTTGTAATAAAATAATTTTCCTGATGAGTTTCGTGGGTAACTGCGGAACGTTCACGCGAGGATACAAGGCCATGATCATGGATGTGGAGTTCCTCTATCACCTGCTGTACCTGCTGATCTGTGCCCTGGGGCTCTTCGTGCACGAGTTCTTTTACAGCCTCTTGGTGGGTGTTTGCTTGGCCCTCAGAACATCTTCTGGTCTGGTTGTGAAGTCCCAGGATTTGGGAAAAACTATCGCTTCTTTAATGAAACGCTCAATAAATTAAGATTTAAAGAAAGTAGCAAATTGCAATTTGAAGTGAGCTGTTTGGAGGCTGTGAGGGGGTAGATAATACTGTAAAAACCAGCTCGCAGTCTGTGCTGGCAGCTTGGTGTGTGTCTAGCACTGAGGCAGGAACACCTGCCCGCAGCGGGCACGGGCTGCTGGCCAGGCTGCTGCAGAGGAGGGCACAGCTGCCTCGGCTCCTGCTGCTCCCAAGTGCACGGCCCAGGACACGATGCCACCAGTGGTGCTGGTGCTCCATGTGCTGTTGTTGGCTGTCCCCAGCTCTTTGACCTGGTGTACCGGGAGGAGACGCTGCTCAACGTCATCAAGAGCGTCACGCGCAACGGGCGCTCCATCATCCTCACGGCCGTGCTGGCCCTCATCCTGGTCTACCTGTTCTCCATCGTGGGCTACCTCTTCTTCAAGGATGACTTCATCCTGGAAGTGGACAAGCTCCCAAACGAGACCCTGCTGCCAGGTCAGTGCCAGCAGCTCATTCCCGTGGGTTGTGTTGGAGAAATAACGGGCTCGTGTTCCCCAGGGCATGGAGAGGACAAGGGGAACGGCCTCAGGGTGTGCTGGGGTGGCCAGGTTGGACATCAGGAGGAATTTCCCCATGGAAAGGGTGCTCAGGCTCTGGAAGGGGCTGCCCAGGGAGGTTTGGAGTGCCCATCCCCGGAGGTGTCCAAGGAAGGGCTGGATGTGACACTCAGAGCTCTGAGTTGGTGACAACGTGGGCATCAGCCACTCAATGAGGAATCTTGGAGGTCTTTTCCAACCTCAGTGAGTCTGGGATTCTGTGAAATAGAAATGCTTTTGTGGTTGAATTGAAAACCATGGAATGTGTGAATCAGAAAGTACTGTGCCCTTCTAAACTCTAGGGTAAGATACTACTCAAAATGCCTTGTACTTGCACACTGAGTGTGATGGGGAGCCCTAAGGACTGAGAAGTCACCTTGCAAGGTGCTCAAGCACCCTTTGATGCAGCGTTTTGTGGTTTCAGATCGCACAGAGCCAGGTGAGACCATGACTGGCGAGTTCCTCTACTCAGATGTGTGCAAGGCAGGGAGCAGTGAAAACTGCTCCTCCATCATTCCCTCCGACCGTAAGTGCCACTCTGCAGTTCCTAACTCACACCCTGACTTCTCTCTCTTTTTTTAGTTAATCACCTTCAATTAAAATAATTTCTTTAGAAAATCCTATGCAATAAATTTGGGAACAAAGCTGTCGCGAGATTAAGTTGAAATAGGATTAATTTAGGCCAGTAGCATAAATAACATTTGTTACATGAAGTGACTAAAGCAGAGAAAGTTAGAACTAAACCAGACTTCATGAAGCACTGCCATACTCTTTAATTTTCTGCATCAGTTGGAGAAGGAAGAGATGCAGTTTGCATCTTTGCAAGGTTTATTATTTTAAAACATGAGGCTATTAAATGTGATCTCAGAAGATAATGCCCTGTGAAATATGGTTTATTGGCAGCATTGTTCTATCTCAAACTAAGGAAAATGTTTTAATATCATGGCAGGAAGTACTCGATGGATTAAGCAGACAAGGGTAGGTTTGGGGGGTTTGGAGATCAAGAAAGTGAGATATTACCTGGGTATTGAAATATTTCAGTTTTATTTCTAGAAAATGTAATTTCCTTGTGGGAGATTTATGGTGCTGGCTGGAAGGGGCAGACAGAACATCCCAGTTTCTCTGGGCAGGGCAGCTCTGGCATGGCCACAGAGGTCAACAATGGCCACCAGCCCCTGCTCCCAGGAGGAGAGGGCTCTGCTTTGCTCAGGGCTCCTCTCTGAGAAAGTAAAATTCAGCCTTGCTGCAGGAAAAGCTGCTGCTTTCAGCTCTTTGCTCTGGCTGCAGGAAGGAAAACTCAGGGATGTTTCTGTATCACAAATAATGAACACAGTGCCAGGGTCTTGTGTGGTCAGGGATGTTCATGATGCCCCATATTTGGCCATTGCTCTCGGGTTTTGGTTATTTCAGGCTTGCACAGGGACTGGGGCTTTTCCAGGGCTGGCTGTGGGAAGGTGGGATCTGCTCATGAGCATTTTTGTGATGGAATGAAAGTTGTGAGATTTTTAATTGGGTACGGGAGGGAGTATGTGAGGTTAGGGAATGGATTTTAGCAGCTCTGTAAGTGAAGCAGTGAAGTTGGAGCCTTGAGCCGAGCGAAGGGAAGGTCAGAAGGAGTGTGTTGCTTTTCTAGCAGAATGCTGTTTCCACAAGCAGTGATCTTTTAGCCATTTGAAAGCTCCGAGTGGAAGTTGCCATTTTGAGTGCAGCCCAAAGGCTGTGCAATCTGTCAGGCACCAGGGGAGAGTGGAAGAGGCAACACTTTGTCCTCTGAGCTGTCAAAAAGCTCGGGTTCTGTATAAACAGGCATCTGGTGATCTGAGCTGTGCATGAGAGTGGGGAGGGAAGGATTGCACCGAGTCACAGGCAGCAGTTCAGGCACAAAAGCGAACTGGCACTGGGGAGAGGAGGGCAGGGAGGAGATCTGCTCCCAGGGGAGGCCACGGGGTGATGAGGGGTCTGGAGCATCTCCCTTATGGGGAGAGGCTGTTTAGGGGCTGTTTAGTCCAGGGAGGACTGACAGGGGATCCCATCAATCCATACAGTATCTCCAAGAGGTGTCACAGAATGGTTTCAGACCCTTCCCAGTGACAGGACAGGGAGCAGTGGCCGTAAACTAAACCAGGTTTTGCCTCAACATGAGGAGGGTTTCTCCTCCTTTCCATGGAGGGGGCAGAGCCCTGGAGCAGCTGCCCAGGGAATCGTGGGGTTTCCACCTCTGGAGACATCCCAAACCTGCCTGGCTGTGTTGCTGTGTCACTGCTCCAGGTGACCCTGCCTGGGCAGGGGTTGGATGGATGATCTGCACAGGTCCCCCCAGCCCACACTGTTCTGTGATGATTTGGGGAATGAACCTACAGGGATTTGCAACACAGGCTGGCAGTCTGAGGTGGGGAGAGAGCATACCCAGCAAAGAATGGAGAGGAGGGTTTAGAGCTAATCTTGGCTGTGAAACGTGTCTTTGCTTGCTGTGTTCCCAGAGCTGATCACTGAGGAGATGGAGGAAGAGAACAAGGAGCATACGTGCGAGACGCTGCTGATGTGCATTGTTACTGTACTGAGTCACGGGCTCAGGAGCGGGGGTGGAGTAGGTGATGTGCTCAGGAAACCTTCCAAAGAGGTAAATTACCCCTGGCTGGGGGTGGAGGAGTGATACTGAGCAAGGCTGGGATCTGCTCTGCTGGGGGAGCGTGTGCGCAGCGCTCCAAGCGCGGGGAGGAGCCGCCGAGGGACGCGCTGCTCCCGGGGCTCTGTGACACCTCTGGGGCTCACAGCGAACACCAGCCGCCCCACACAGCCCTCTCCCCAGGCTTTTACAGCCTCTGGGCTTCCAGAGAGGGGCCCAGAGGAGCAGGAGTGGGGGAGCCAGCAGTGTGAGCTGGGAGTGCAGGGGATGAGTACGAATCAGTGAGGGAGGAGCGTGAGTGCACGGGAAAGTGCTGAGGTGGATGCCGGTGGCACGAGCTTTTGTGGGAGCATCCCCAAGGAGAGCTAACGTGTCAGATGGGAGGGATGAGAGGACAGGGACCGGGCTGGGTTGGTGGGAGTGCGGAGGAGGAAGGATGGATGTGGTTTGGAGCTGTCAGCAGAGCGAGGACCAGGCTGAACAGCAGGAATTTTCCATAACACCCCTCTGGCTCCCCCTCTGCCTGCTGTTTAAGCTGTTTGTATCCATCACTTAGGGAGAAACTGTTCCCTGGGAGGAACACAGGGTGTCCAGAGAAAGCTGTGGCTGTCCCTGGCAGTGTCCAAGGCCAGGCTGGACACTGAAGCAGCCTGGGACAGTGGGAGGTGGCTCTGCCATGGCAAGGGTGACACTGGGTGGGATTTAAGGTCTCTTCCCACCCATTCTATAATTCTCTGATGATTCTGTGATCTGAGGCTCTCACTCCCAAGGCCACATAGGGGGCAGGGCTTTTTTGTTTTACCTGACATTTCAGAGGTTTTTTTCTAAAACTTAGCCTTCAGAGTTACTTAATTGTTAATAATAAGTTTGCACTTGACTGGCAGGATGATTGTGAAAATGGAGGTTGGATATTTTGGCTATTCAGACCTGCAATAAAAGTGGAATATGTACTGAAAAGTCCAGCTTAGTGTTCATTTACATGGTTGTTAAATGCAATTAATGGTATTAAATTCCAGTAAAAGACTTTATGGTGCACACTGATCCTCTGTTGATATATTGCAGATTAATATAAGGATATAATTTGGAAGGGCTTCAGGGAGGGGTGAGAACAAATTTCAGTGTGTGAGAGAAGAGTGTTTTCTCTTGTGAAAGTGAGAGAAGTCCAAAATCTTGGACACAGGAAGAGCAGCTCTGCAGAGATGCCACACTGGCAGCTGACTAATTTGGCTTTTTATCAGTGATTTTTTTTCTTTTTGGTTTTGCATTTTAGTTTCATTTAATGTTTTGAGTTGTGAGTTCCCCTTGGAGAGCATCAGCAGTGGAGACTCTCAGGGAAAGGGGTGTGGGGCAGGGTGTTAATAAGGGTGAGATGTGTATTGGGGTGTTAATAAAATTAATTATAATAATAATTAATTTATAATTTTAAAAAATGTATCTTGCAGGAACCTCTCTTTGCTGCTAGAGTGATCTATGATCTGTTGTTCTTCTTCATGGTCATCATCATTGTCCTGAACCTGATTTTTGGGGTGATCATTGACACTTTTGCTGATTTAAGGAGTGAAAAACAGAAGAAAGAAGAAATTTTAAAAACAACTTGCTTTATTTGTGGTAAGTGTGGAGACACACCTAACAAGAAGGGGTTACTCTGGGCAAGCCAGGGAGAGCTGCAAACTCACAGGAAAACAGCCTTGAATTCCTGGCTGCTCCTGCTGGCCTTCCCCAGCCAGTTCATGTTCCTGGGTGCCACGTGCAGCCTGGCAGCAGGAGCACCTGGGGAATGCTCAGGATGCCGTTTTTCCTCAAGCCTTCAGTTCTTGCTTCTCCTGTGCCTCGAAGAACAGTTTCCTGCCGGGACAGGAGGGATTTTTACGAGCTGCCTGTGGAAGCTGCTCCCACCAGGAGGTTGGGAATGGAGGTGCTGTGGCTGCCTGCCCTGGTCCTGCCATGTTGCATAACACACAGCCTGACGGGATAACCTTTGCCAGCTTGCAGCAGAGCAAACGTTGCTTTTGCTATCAGTTTGCCCAAAAATAGGAGACGTGTTATGAAATCCAACAAACTGCTTGCTACAGGCTTGTTGCCTTTTTTAACCAAATTTTTTCTGTTATGTATAATAAATATAAGCAGTGCTCTTTACACTTTATCTTCCTTTTTTTCTTTTCTCTTTCTCATCTGATCTTTTTTCCTTTTCTTTCTTCTTTCTCTTCTCCTTCTTTCTCTTCTTATTTTTCTCTTCTTCTTCTTTCTTTCTCTTCTTCTTTCTTTCTCTTCTTCTTTCTTTCTCTTCTTCTTTCCTTTTCTTCTTCTTTCCTTCTCTTCTTCTTCTTTCCTTCTCTTCTTCTTCTTTCCTTCTCTTCTTCTTCTTTCCTTCTCTTCTTCTTCTTTCCTTCTCTTCTTCTTCTTTCCTTCTCTTCTTCTTCTTTCCTTCTCTTCTTCTTCTTTCCTTCTCTTCTTCTTCTTTCCTTCTCTTCTTCTTCTTTCCTTCTCTTCTTCTTCTTTCCTTCTCTTCTTCTTCTTTCCTTCTCTTCTTCTTCTTTCCTTCTCTTCTTCTTCTTTCCTTCTCTTCTTCTTCTTTCCTTCTCTTCTTCTTCTTTCCTTCTCTTCTTCTTCTTTCCTTCTCTTCTTCTTCTTTCCTTCTCTTCTTCTTCTTTCCTTCTCTTCTTCTTCTTTCCTTCTCTTCTTCTTCTTTCCTTCTCTTCTTCTTCTTTCCTTCTCTTCTTCTTCTTTCCTTCTCTTCTTCTTCTTTCCTTCTCTTCTTCTTCTTTCCTTCTCTTCTTCTTCTTTCCTTCTCTTCTTCTTCTTTCCTTCTCTTCTTCTTCTTTCCTTCTCTTCTTCTTCTTTCCTTCTCTTCTTCTTCTTTCCTTCTCTTCTTCTTCTTTCCTTCTCTTCTTCTTCTTTCCTTCTCTTCTTCTTCTTTCCTTCTCTTCTTCTTCTTTCCTTCTCTTCTTCTTCTTTCCTTCTCTTCTTCTTCTTTCCTTCTCTTCTTCTTCTTTCCTTCTCTTCCTGAGTATTCGTCAGATTTTATCCTGATGTTCAGTGTCCATTCCAGAATGACTGTGATTTCCAGAAGTACAGCAGACTTTAGAAATTAGTTTTGTGCTAGGGCTGGTTTTCCTGGTCCCCAGCTGGCAAACACTCAGAGCTCTCCCTGTGTCCTCCTTGCAGGTTTGGAGAGAGATAAGTTTGACAACAAGACAGTCACCTTTGAAGAGCACATTAAGGAAGAACACAACATGTGGCACTATTTGTGCTTTATTGTCTTAGTGAAAGTCAAAGATTCCACAGAATACACAGGACCAGAGAGTTATGTGGCAGAAATGATCAAGGTGAGTTTGGAGTTGTGCTTTTTTTTTTTCTAGATTAGACCAATCCAGAGGAATATTGGGTACAGCGCTCTGTGTTGTATTTGATTTATTTTGTAAATGTGCCTGTGACTTCCCAGCCCCTAGAGTTCTCTCTGTGTGACAGTGACTGGTGACAGCCAGGTACTCCCTGTGGCTTGCATCAGGGGAACAGAACCTGTTCTGCCTTAAATTCACATTTAGGGAAAGTATTTTCAGGCTGCTGGAAGTGTCTGAAGCACAACCAACAGGTTATAACCTGTCCTGGTATAAATATCTCCCAACTGACTTGTAGGATTTGTTGTCGTATGATTTGAGCTTATTATTGTGAAAAACTACAATTAATGTCTACTCAATTGGAAGGGCTTTTAATGAGAGAATTAAAAGCCTCATCTCTGCCAAGCTGCAGGTTCAGAGCTCCTGGAATTAGATCCGAAGCCCCGTCACTAATTTGTGTCTTCTGGCTGGGGAGCAAAAGCTGTTTGATTTATACCATGTCAGTGGGATTTCTTTAGAGCAGAGCACTTGGCTGCCTCCCCTCCCAGCTCCTGTGCTGTGAGGTGCCACCTCCCTGGGGGTGGCTCTGCCAGTGCCCCCCAGCCCTCTCCCAGGACAAACGTGTTCTTCTGGGGTCACCAAAGTGTCCGTCCTACTCCTGGGCTTCTACCTCAGTAATGAGGGCTTAAAGAAATCTTGTGAGCAGTCACCTGATGGAGGATTAGCACGGTGAGATAACCAAGTGCATCACTGCTGCTTTCCAGTCTGGCTGATTATTTTGCTCCCTTCCTTTATCCCCCCGCAGCACGCATGACTTCAGGGGGAAGCACTGCACTTCTGAGGGGTTTTTGCTTCTAAAAGACCATTTTGTGTTGTGTTTTTGCTTCTAAAAGATGAATTTGTGCTGTGTTTTTGTTGTTGTTAAAACCAGTTTAAAGAAAGTTTCAATTGGCAACCAATTCATTATTTCAGATGAACGGTTCAAATTAGATAAAACCAAAAATTAGTCACTGAATGTGTTTGCATGAAGCACAAAAACTGGAGAACTTTTATGAGAATTCCCATTCATTAAGTGTCAGCAAGGGCTAATTACTGTGTGTGGATGGGAGTAGGGATAAATTATGCATAGCCAGAGTGTCTCATGCAGATGCAATTTTATGTAAGCATGTGCTGTAGGTAGAGGTTTGGAGTGTGTCTGTAGCTGGTGGGGTTTTGCATTTCAGGAGCCAGTGGGAAATGAAGATCTAAGAGCAGGTCTCAGTGAGGGCTGATGAGTGTGGGGTGTAACTGCAGGAGTGTGGAGTAGGCAGGAAATGTGGATTTCACCTCAGTGCTCTGTCACCATCCTGCCCCAGGCTCAGGCTGCTGTGCCCTGCCTCTGGAGTCCTCTGCAGTCCATGTATTCCTGAGGAGCCATTTGGCAAAGCTTCCTCTGAAAATCAGTTTCTTTCCAGTGTCCTTTAACATTACAACTTCCTTTTCTGCCCTCAAATCCGGGTGTAAAACATGATGAATCTTCTTCTCTACCAGACCTGTTTTAAATGCTGCTTTAGGAGCCAGAAGTGGGGTTTTTTTTCCTGTTTGAGGTGTTTTTAGGGATAATTTGGGTGGGGTTGGTTCATCTGTTCCTCAGGAACCAATCCCAGATTGGTTTGGGTTGGGAGGGACCTTAAATCCCACCCAGTGCCACCCCTGCCATGGCAGGGACACCTCCCCCTGTCCCAGATTATCCCAGCCTGGCCTTGGGCACTGCCAGGGATCCAGGGGACTCCCCAGCCTCAACCCCATGGCAAAATCGCACGAATGCAGAAGGACAGACCAAGGGAAGCTGTGGATGTGTCCGTGAGTGCCATCACCGTGGAGCTGCTCCTGTCCCAGCCACAGCCTCTCCTGGGAAGCCTCCCCGGGGCAAGGCTGCCTTTTAAAGGGATTTTCCTCCCGTATTTCAGACTGAAGGTGGCACTGTAACATCTTGGATCGTGACAGAGATGGGGCAGTCTTCCCCGGGCCGTGTGTGGGACCAGCGCTCAGCTGCTGCTTGTTCCCATTTTCAGGAGCTGGGGCAGGGAGCATCATGTGCTCCAAGCCCCACCGTGGTGGCAGAGCACACCTCAAATGCTTCACCTGTGCTCTGACTCCCAACAAAACTCTTGCATTTCTGCCCCTCGGTAAATGAAAGGGGAAAAAAAAAATACAATTTGAATTTTACATTTAGTATTTGTGGGTTGTTTCAATGCTATAGAACAGTTAAAAAAAAAAAAAAAGGAATTTAGGACACTTAAATTATATCCACTGTCAGTTTGTGAGTTGCTTCCAGTGCTGCTTGTGCTTTAAAGATATTTTAAGCACTGTGGTATCAAAAGAATCCTGGACAATTTCATTTATGCAGTTGGTGAATATTCAGGCGCCTTTAAGAGTGATCCTGAATTTTGATGTTTTCTTGTCTAAAAATAATGTGTGTAGAAAGGCAGTTTTGAGGATTCCCACTGTATTGGGTATGGCAGAGCTGGACCTGGCCCATAGCATTCATCCTGCACCCTCCACAATCCTGACCCCATATGAAAAGAAACTGGAGCCTTGAAAATGAATGAGGAACTACAACTCCTTAGTGAATGTGATATTTCTTCACAGACAGAAGCTCATTAAGTTTGAACACATCACGAGGAAAGAAGTCAACAGATACACTTGGTAACAGAGTTGAGTTGAGGGCACTGAAGACTGATCAATAAATCAAAATTGAGAAGAACCAGCAGTGATCTGAGCTGAGCAGCCTGGGCTGGAGGGAGTTGTCCCTGCCCATGGGGCTGCAGTGAGAGGAGCTTTAAGGTCCCTTCCAACCCAAACCAGTCTGGGGTTCTGCAAAATAAAATCTAATAACTGTTCTGACAGTGCTGCTGTGCCTCTCAGCTCCCAGCACTGTCCCTCTCCCTCCCATAACCCTGGTCTGGGACCAGTTTGGGGCTGTTGGTGGCTCTGGGTTCTGGACTGGTTTGGTTGAGTCCCCTGCAGGTCCAGGCTGCCCTGGGCTTGTAGCTGCAGGTCCAGGCTGCTGATAGAGGCTGGAATTCCTGCCCCTGTAAACAGGGATAAAATTCCCTTTCATCAGCAAGGGCAGCCTGTGCCTGCTGTGACAGATGATGTCAGCCTCGGGCTAGCTCAGGAATCTGTGCTGGAGATGCTCAGGGAATAATGGGGTGGGGTGGGGGGAGCTGAGCCTGGGTGCACCCCACTGCTGCCCTGACCCACCCTGCCCTGCTGCCCCTGCCCTGGCAGCCTCCTGGGTGCCAGGAGATGCCAAATGCATTTCAGCAGCTTGGCATGGACCAGCCCCCCTTGGCAATGCACCCCTGAGCCACCTCCTTCATATCAGTGTAATGGCACAGGCAGTGCTGCAGCATGTGAGAAAACATCTCTTGGTAGCAGGGATGATCTTCAGCTCCTGGCCAAAGCTGGGATGTGCCAGGCCCCATCCCTGCAGAGGGGCACTGCTCAAAGAGGGGCGCTGCTCAGAGAGGGGCTGGGGCTGTGTTTGGGGATATAAACATTATAAAGTCGCTCTGGGACGTTCTACCCCTTATCCCTATATTGTAAGTTTATTCAAACAAATGTATATTTTAACTCTGTAAACTCTGTATATATAATGAGCAAACTCTGTATGTACATTATATACACATACACATGTATATATAGTATATAGCTATACATAGACAGCAGTAGTGATATTTAGCAAAAGGCAATATTTATATGTGATTTTCACTTAATAATTAGATTTCCCCGAGGTACACATGGTGTTGTTCTGCCTTCCTGCATTATTTACCGTGTGTACCCTGGTTCTTGGGCAGCTGGGGAGGGATGCTGAGGGTGCTGCAGAGCCGGCAGCCCGGTGCCTCCCCTGGTTGCCAGGAACAAAGGCCCCGGTGCTGCGAGGCTCTGCAGTCACCAGCCGGATCAGGTGATGTCTGAATAACACCCTGTGTGTGGGAGGTGGGGGGATCCACTTATCGCCCTGGCCAGACATTGACATCCCCACCCAAATGACTCATGTGAGCTCCGTGCAACTCCCCGCAGATTAGTTCCTTTCAACGTCTTATCTCCCCATCCCGCCTCGAGAATTCCTCCTGGAGCTGTGTGCCTCTGCCTTGAGAATTCCTCCTGGAGCTGTGTGCCTCTGCCTGCAGTCTCTGGGGCAGCCTGGGCAGCACAGCAGCCCTGCCAGCTCAGCTGTCACCGGGGCCTTGGCAGGGCTGTGCCACAGCCAGCTGTGTGCAGGCATTCAGAAAATGTAAAACCTCTCACTCTGCAGCTCGGCGGGGAGAAAACCACACGGGCAGCCGGGGTTTGTGTGCATTCCTAAGCTGTCTGCAGGCAGCTGCACGGGCTGTCACAGCACAGGCAATATTTGCATGCCCGACTCCTGCGTGCCCTGCTCTGCACCTTGAGCAGTGTGGGTAGGAGCCACGGCTCTCAGGGGCTGTGCATGCAGATGTGCTTATTAAAAAGTAAACCCTGCTTTGGAAAAGTTTCTCGCTTCCTAACTAGCTCCTGCAGTTCCCCCATGTTTTAAGTCCAAGCAGGGTCTGTGTAATTAACAACCTTCATTACAGAAATGAGGCAGAGGTGTCACGTTTGCCCAAGCTCCCATGTCTGGATCGAGGGCACTGAGTTCCAAATCTGGATTGTGTTGTCATTGAAAAGGAACCATTTGCAAATAGGAGTGATGGCACAGATATCCTTAAAGGAATTTGGAATAGAAATGAAGGCTGCAGATTTCCCTTTGTACCTTAGTTAACTTCTGTGCACAGACCTGGGAATTTGAGTATGTTATTGGGCTTTTTCCTTGGTGTCCTGAGCCCTGTCGTGTAATGGAAAGTGTTCCTGATTCTGGGTTTGAGTGACTGCTGCCAAGGCACAGCCTCCTGGTAAGCAAAGACAAGGTTCCATCAGTGTCAGGCTTTTCAATTGCATCCTTTCACACGTGCAGATGTGACTTGGAGCCTTTCCCAGGGAGTTTTCCAGCAAGGACAGTCGCTGTGCTCTGGAACCCAGCAGGAACGTGGGGTTCAGCAGTGGGGATGGCTTTGAGGAGTGGCTGTGTCCCAGGCTCTCCATGATCCCAGTTCAGCTGGGGATGGCTTTGAGGAGTGGCTGTGTCCCAGGCTCTCCATGATCCCAGTTCAGCTGGGATGGCTTTGAGGAGTGGCTGTGTCCCAGGCTCTCCATGATCCCAGTTCAGCTGGGATGGCTTTGAGGAGTGGCTGTGTCCCAGGCTCTCCATGATCCCAGTTCAGCTGGGGATGGCTTTGCACTGCAGCACCCACGGGAATGATGAGGGCAGACCATGACACTTCCCAAAGCATTCCAAAAGGCCCTTAGTGATTCCAGCACTGGTGAAAGACATGTACGTGAAATTACAGTGTGAGAAAGTGTTGGAAACCTAGTTATGTTCATCTGTCATTTGTGCCTGGAAATCCTGTACTTCAGGCAGAGTCAAATAGGAGAGATTTGTCATATCAATATTGAGCAAACCAGCTGCTCAACAGACACAGGAGTGAGCAGCCCATGCAAATGACTCGGTTGCAGATGAGGAAATTGGGGTTTTGGGGCTACGTGGTACAAGCTGGGAGAGGAGGAGGAGGAGGAGGAAGACCAAGGAGGTCAGGATGTGACCTGGAGCTGACAGTGCTTAGCATGGTGGTAACTTCCCAACAAGCTGCATCTTGAGATAGCTGGCTGGAGTTAGGCAATATAATTACAGAGTTAAACAAGAAATCATGGCAGAGGCTTGGAAGAGCCAGGCGTGTTTGGCAGCAGGCCCTGGGCTGCTGGAAACACTGTGTCATAGGCACGGGCTCAGCTTTGTGCTCACACAGGGGAGGAACTTGTTCCACCCTTGCTGCAAACCAGGAGCTGCACTGGGAGAAGGGAATGGTCAGCCTCGTCTTCCCCAGCTCTGGCACAGCGTGCTCAGAGAAGCTGTGCCTTCCCCATCCCTGGCAGTGCCCAAGGCCAGGTTGGACAGGGCTTGGAGCACCCTGGGATAGTGGAAGGTGTCCCTGCCATGGCAGGGAGTGGAACAAGATGAGCTCTAAGATCCTTTCCAAGCCAACCCAGCCCATTCTGGGATTCTCTGGAGCTGGCTGGCTGCCCCATGGTGGGCTGCAGGAAACCCTCCTGCTGCTGGCAGTAACCCCACAAGGCCCAGTGCTTGGTTTTCCCTGAGAAACCACCTGGTGTCCATGCTGGGAATCTCGGCTCAGCATCCCAGCCGACCAGGCAAAGGCTTCCCTTGGGCTGAGCGTGTGTATGAAAACGGCCTGGGTGGATGAAAGCAGAAGGAAAGGCTTGGGGCCAGTTCTGGGGAATGGGATGTTTGCATAACGTGCTGGGTTTGGGTGGATCCCAAACAGCTGCCAGGGTGGGTGCCTGTCCTGCTCCTGGAGCAGCGCCAGCGCCCTGGGAGAGGGGGAAGGTTCCTGCCTGGAAGCCACGGGGTGACGCACTGGGAACACAAACCACTGGGACCAGAAAGCCCCGTGGGGCCGAGCGTGCCCAGGAGGTGGCCCAGGGCTGGGCCGAGGCTGGCCCTGAGCGTGGGCCTGAGTCACAGCCGTGACCCGGCGGCGCCCGGGACGGAGCTTGTGCAAGAGGACGTGGGTGACAGCAGCCACTGCCTCCAGCTGTGCTGCTCGGCCCTGTCCTGCCCAGCTGTGGAGCTCTAACCCCCCAGCTGTGCTGCTCGGCCCTGTCCTGCCCAGATGTGGAGCTCTAACCCCCCAGCTGTGCTGCTCAGCCCTGTCCTGCCAGCTGTGGAGCTCTAACCCCCCAGCTGTGGAGCTGTAACCCCCCCAGCTGTGCTGCTCAGCCCTGTCCTGCCCAGATGTGGAGCTGTAACCCCCCCAGCTGTGCTGCTCAGCCCTGTCCTGCCCAGCTGTGGAGCTGTGCCCTATTTCACTGGGGATGCAAACAGCCCCAGGAGGCTGGTGTGCAGAGCTGGCCTTGTCCTGTCTGGAGGCAGGCCATGTCCACAGGAACCCCGAGGGGTTGGGCTCAGTGAGTCACCCTCAGCAGAGCTGGCTCAGGGCTGCAGGGCCGTGGTCATCCTCCACCTTTGGGAGTGGTGTCTGTGTTCCAGGTTCCTGCTCTGCGCCAGCCCAAGTGCCCCTTGGGTGTTGAACAGAGAAAAGGAGGTTATTGCACCCTAAAAGTTGTGTCATCAGCCTCCTGTGGAACAACACAGGGCATGTGAGAATGTTCTGAGTGTGGAGGGGGGACACCATGAAGTACTGATTTTTATGGAGGGGAGAAGTGCAGCTCGGGGTGGAAGAAGTGATGGTGAGCCCTTTGCAGCAGAGAGAGAACCTGATGTGGGGATTTTTCCAGGAAGCGTAAGAAAGACCCAAGAGGAGTCCCATCTCACCACAAACAAACAGATGAATTTTCAGACTGCTTCACAGAGCTCTTTTGTAGCTGTGTGGGTCTGATTTTTAACTTCCCATGACAGAAACTGAAATTTGCTGCCGCCACCTTTCCCTGCTTGTGTTCAAGAAACAACTGGATGTGGCACTCAGCGCTCTGGGCTGGGTGACAAGGTGGGGACAGGGCACAGTTTGGACTTGGTGATCTTGGAGGTTTTTTCCGAGCAAAATAATTCTGTGATGCTGTAAATGACGCTGCTGGGCAGCCCTTGGATGGCAGCTGTAGGGATTTATTTGGAGAGGGTTGAATTAGCCCTTCAGCACCCTGTGAGGTGTGAAGGTCCGGAGGCAGCTGCCTACATGGAGACCCTGCAGAGCAGTGGCGAGTCCTTGGGGCGGGGAGAGCCCCATGAGCTGCCCTCCCGTGCCCAGGAGGAGCAGAGCTGATGGCTCTGCTGGCACAGCTCGTGCTCAGGTCTCCTCTCAGCCTTTCTCAGAAGCAGCTCTTCGGCAGAAGCCGGGCGGAGCGGGCGCTTCTCAGAATGAATCGCGCGTGCATCACGCAGCACCGCTTCCTCCTGCTCGCCCTTCCAAGAGGGGCTGGTCAGCACCCTCAGCCCGTGTCAGATTCGGTCATGCTTGCCTTACAACAGGGACTTTTCCAACTTTACCTAGAAAAGAGCTGCAACCCGAAACCCAGCCCTTGCGGTCAGCCAGCTTCCGTCAGCGGCTGCGCTCGCTGCGGCTGCTGCTGCAGCACAGGAGGCTGTGCCCACGCTGGGAACGGGGCTGAGTGTGCCCTGGGATCCTGGGAATGGGGGCTGAGTGTGCCCTGGGAATGGGGGCTGAGTGTGCCCTGGGAATGGGGGCTGAGTGTGCCCCAAGATCCTGGAAATAGGGGGGCTGAGTGTGTCCTGGGATCCTGGGAATGGGGGCTGAGTGTGCCCTGGGATCCTGGGAATGGGGGCTGAGTGTGCCCCAAGATCCTGGAAATGGGAACTGAGTGTGCCCCAAGATCCTGGGAATGGGGGCTGAGTGTGCCCCAAGATCCTGGGAATGGGGGCTGAGTGTGCCCTGGGAATGGGAGCTGAGCGTGCCCCAAGATCCTGGGAATGGGGGCTGAGGGCACCCCAGGATCTCAGGGCAGGGGCTGTGGGTGCCAGCAGCTGCACAGGAGCAGGGGCAGCCTCCCCTCTCTGGGCTCACTCAGTGCCTCCAGAACTCCTCCAAAGCCCCAAGAGGGACATGAGGCCGTGTCTTTAAAGGCACCCCAGGGCTGAGCTGCAGTTCAGCAGAAACTGGATCATGGAGATATAAATCTTTCATTGACCCCTGAGTGGCAGTGCTGGGAGCCAGGCTGGCCCAGCAGGATCACCATCCCCTGACCTTTCAGCATTCCTGCTCCGTTCCGTTGGTGCTGGCTCTGCTTAAATATTTATTTATTTGAAAGAAAACACCCCCACGCTCCCAGCAGGGACAGGGACAGGGGCGGGCTGTGTGTCAGCAGCCTGGTCACATCCAGCTCCTCTCTGCAGGGCTGGGGGAGGCTGCAGCACAGCCCCAAGGTTTCCAGTGAAATCCAGGATGAGGAGTGTGTGCAGAAGGCAGAGCTGTGTCCTGCTGAGCTGGCAGCTTCCCTCTGTCCTCTCTGGGGACTCCCAGCAGCAGCAGCCTGGGCCAGGGAGCTGTGCCTGGTGCCTGCAGCCCTCTCCCCGTGCTTTCCCAGCCTGTTTGGGTGGACACCCCCCTGTTTCTTGCCGGGTGGCAGTCGGACCTGTGCAGATAAATTCTGGGTTTGGGTGGATGGGGAGGCAGAGCAGTGCAGCCCAGTCAGGGTGGGCACCACGGGGATGTCCAGGTCCTTCCCTGAGGCTGTCCCTGCACAGGCAATTTCCAGGTGCCCTTTCCCAGGTGGGTCAGCACTTAGCAGGGCATTGCCAGTTCCAGCTGAACCTTGAGCCCTGTCCCCAGCTCAGAGCCACCCCAGAGGGCTGTGTCTCCTTGTCCTCAGCCTTCCCCTGCCTCGGCCCGTGGAGTTCACGTGAAGCATGGTTTGGTTTTAATCTTTCAACCTTGGCATGAGAACTAGAGGTGCTTTGTTGGTTTTTTTTCAAATCAAAGCCAAGATTTACCAGCTTTGAGGGCTGGGGCTTTCAGAAACCCCGTGAGGATGGAAGCTCTGAGGAGGCTGCAGGAGCTGTGGGTGCTGTTTGATTTCACCTTCTGGGCCTGGAACGATCAAGTCACAGCCTCTGCAGCAGCTGCAGCGTTGGCTTAAATTGCAGAGTAATGTTGGAAAGTGCTCGGGGTATTTGTTATGAAACACTGCAGGTAGGGAAAGTTGGTGCTTCCCTCATCCCTTTCATCCTTCTCAAGGATGAGGCCTGGGAACGCTCTGGGGATGGCCTCAGAAATGTTTTTGGGAACAAGGAAAATATTTCTGGAGCAAGAAAGGGCCAGGCAGGAGCTTTAGGGCTCTTGTGTTTGTCTGGAAGCCTCAGGACATGGGCCTGAGGGTCCAGGCAAACCTGCAAATATAAATTGCATTTTAGTCTAATTTTTTCTCATCCTCTGTCTTTGTTTCTTCCCTGGAGGAACAGGGGGAAGTGCAGTTGGTGTAGTTGGTTTTCCCTGGGTGGGAGTTGCTGGATCTGAGCACAAATGCTGAGCTGCCCCCTCCTCCCTAATGAGGCTTTTACTACAGCTGGAAGAACACAGTGCAGCATTGCCTGTTCCTGCTATTAAACATTAATTGTGGGACTGGCGTTTCCTAAAGTCCAAAATATTTTGGCACTTGTCTTGGTAAAGGCATATTTTTTTTGTACATAGATTTTTTTTTTTTCCCTTTTATTAGCAGAAACCATCTGCCCTGTAAACAGAGATCAGGAGCAAACAGCCTTCCTGGCAGCTCTGCATCACGTGGGAATGCTGTGGTGCCTGCATGGGAAAGGGCCTGCTTTCTGCCTTCTCATCCTGGCAAAAGGAAACTCCAGGCAGATCAGGAGCAGCTAATTTAAGCTGATGAGTCTTGGCATCGCATCTGAATTGCAGAGAGGATGTGACTGGAGCTCTCTGTAGAGGTGCACAGCCCTGATTAAGCAGGATGGATGCTCCTGGGAATGGGGGGGAACATGGAGGGGGAATCAGGTTGGAGCTGAAGGTTTAGGCAGGGAATGACAAAAAGCCAGGAGTTTGCAGTGCTGCAAAAACAAGCTGAGAGCCCAGAGAAGAGCCTGGGCAGCGTGGCTGGGGTGAGCTTTGGTCGCTGTTAATCAGCAGTGGTGATTGATTTTTGATTACCAGCACCCCTGGGTGTTAATGCAGTCACCCTTCACCGTGCCTGGTGTGTTTAAACCTCCCCAGCTGTGTCACCTGTGAGAGCACACACACCCTTATCTCAGCCAGCCCGAGTTCAGCTTCCATTTCAGAGCACATCTCCAGCGTGGGAGGAGAACCAGACTGGATGGGAAACCAGTTTGATGTTGAACTGTAAGGTGTCAGGACGTGGGGTGCACTCCTCCTCCTCTTTTGTGGCTTTCTGTTCCGCTCCTGCCTTTATTTTTAACATCTCTGGTGTGTACACGAGTGCCTGTGTGACTCTGTGCAGGCTGCTCAGGCTGAGTGTGTGTCCAGTGACATTCCTGACTGTTCCTTGAACATGCAGCATTAGAGAATGGCTGAAGGAAAACTCTACAGGCTGTGCATTCTAATATATCTGTCCCACATTCTAGCCTGAACCAGACAGTCAAAATATGATTTTCCTTTTCATTAAAAGGGAAGTGTTTAATCTGTGGAAGAATTTCCAGGTAGAACTTGGTTTCTTTTATCAGAGAGCACAGCCAAGCTTTTGCTTGACCAAAAAAAAGCAGAAAATCTTCCTCAAACACAAATTAAAAGCTTGTAAGATGGCAGCAGATTTCTAGCACTGGGAAATGCTTGTCCAGACGTGAAATCTGGGCTGGTTTAATGTCCGGTGTTTGTGCATTTATCCATTTATTTATCCTGAGGTGCATGTGAGGGAGCAGGGGCTGGGGGCACTGAGCAGCCCCAGTTCCCAGCAGTGCCTCGGGCTGGCACTTTGCAAACTTTCCAGTGAGATGCAAATGCAGATAACTGCAGATAAGCACAGAGCTGCTGCATCTGAGGAATGTCCCGTGGCTTTAGAACTGTCTGTGCTGTGCTCTGGGGCAGGTTTTCACGTGGCAAACGCTAATTGTGCCCTGCTGTGTGATCCTCAGGAGAGAAACCTGGACTGGTTCCCCCGCATGAGGGCCATGTCACTGGTCAGCAGCGACTCGGAGGGAGAGCAGAACGAGCTGAGGAACCTGCAGGAGAAGTTGGAGTCCACCATGAAGCTCGTGACCAACCTCTCTGGGCAGCTCTCCGAGCTCAAGGACCAGGTAAGGAGCGGCCACGCGCCGGGCGGGCGGCACACGGCTCCTGCCAGCCCCTGGGGTTCTGCAGCTCCACAGCTGCTCCAAACCCCAGGGACAGCTTTCCCAGAGTAACTCGTGGTTAGCAGAGAAGTGAACAATCCAGATGTCCCTCCAGAGCCCCGTGCTCCAGCTGACCTGCCTGGTGCTGACCCAACCGGCGAGTTCCGAAGTGGCCACATCAGAAAGGGAAAACTTGTGTTAGAAAAATCACCAGTTGACCTAAATTAGTCCTGAGTGGTGCAGGGAGCCTGCATGTGGTGGTGTTGTTGTTTGGGGTTTTAACCCCAGGAGCTGAGTGTGATGCTGTCAGCCAGAGGGTGTGACACTGACACAAGGGCTGTGTCACTGTGTGCACCTCAAAACCCACCGAGAAACTGGAGAAGCACTCAAGTGGTTACTGGTGGTGCTGGTCCCTCCGTGCTGCAGCTGTGCTGCTGTGCAGGTGTCATTTGGCTGCTGCCACCCTCAGCCTGCAGCACACACATCCCCAGGAGAGGTTTGCCCTGCACCCACAGACCTCGGGCTGTTTTTCTGGTGCAGCAGCTCCTCTGCAGCAAGAGCTGGTTGGCTTCTGCCTTGGCTGGGCTCAGGGTTTTGTGAGGCTGGTGCCCAGCCCAGCCCAGGGGTGGTTTTGTGAAACACAGAGGCAGCAGGGCTTCAGCTGCTGTTGTCCACAGGGATTCCAGCCTCAGTGGAGAGAGCAGGGAGAGCACTGCTGCCTGCGCTGGCAGGAGCTGCTTGTGGTGGCTGCTTATCTCTGTGCATTAATAACCTGAGCCAGATGGTTCAATTAGTGAATTTGTGGAGGTATTGGCACTGGGTAGGATTAATTGCTGACTTGCACCCGGGTGCTGGATGGAGCTGCCCGGGGCAGGAGGGGCCCAGCAGCTGTGGGTGAGTTCCTCTCCCAGCACCAGTGCCCTCCCTGCTGGGCTGCCTGGGTGTCTCCATGGGGCACTCCCGTGTCAGGAGCCAGCACTGCCTGAGATCTGGCTCCTGCCTTCTGATCACGCTCTGCTCTTGGGCTGGAGCTGGGCCTGGCCCCAAGGAAGGGATTAATGTGGGGCACTGGGAGCTGACAGCCTCGCTGCCCCGGGCTGTAATTAGTTCTCGGGCACGGTGCCACAGAGCCCCTTGCTCCAGTTGGTCTGAGGATGGAGGGCAGAGGCAGTTGCTCTTTTGTCTGGGCTTTAATTCTTGCCGGGCAGCGGTGTGGCTGTTTTGCCTGGAAACAATTATCCTGCCCCATGTGTGCTGTGCCTCCCTGCTGCAGGCTCTGACTCCAAGTGCTCTGCAGGCACAGGAGCCTCCCCACCGGCTGCAGCCTCACAACACATTTCCTTCTGAGACACATTTCCTTCTGAGACACATCTCCTTCTGAAGCTCGCAGCCCTCTTGGCTGACCAAGCACTAAAACCCCTCCTCAATCTTTGTGAAAATAAGAATGAAGGGTTTAGCTTTTAGAGAGCTATTTGACTGTAAAAGCAAGAGAGGAAAGCAGCTTCATTAATGTGGTGCTAGCTTTTAGGAATTCCCCTAACTACCATTATTGAGAGCCCTGCTGAAGATGCAGGATGCTCCAATTATGTGACAAAGCCAGTATGTCCCTCCCCCTGATCAGGAACTGTCTCCAGGAAAGGAACTAACTCAGGGAATTTTTATTTGTATTTATTTTCTTATAATTAAATAAAGGGAAAACCTCTCATTCATTTGCTCTTCAAGCTCGTTAGGTTTCTGGAGACTCTAATTATTAGAAGCCGAGTTCCAGCCCCCCCTGCTTCCCCAAAGTGCACCAAGAGCCATTAAAATCCTGATCACTTTAATTCTGTGCGAAGAGATTACACCATAATTGTCTGCAGCAGCAGCAGGGGATTAGATGTAATCACCCAGAAATCCTTCCCAGTGCCTGCTCCGGTGTCACTGAGTGCGGGCATGGCATCGCTGGGGGCCAGCCCTGCCTGGGGACAGCTCCAGGGTGACTCAGGGTGACTCAGGGTGACTCAGCTGCCAGCAGCCCCACGGCAGCAGCTGTGTCCACTGGGGATCCTGCTCCTGCTCCTGCCCTGGTTTTGTTCCTGGAGGTGACTCCAACTCACCGTAACCTTTGGCCTCTGGCAGCCCCAGGCGTTATCGGGGAGCCCAGCCTGGCTCAGCTGAACCCCCTGGGCAGTGTTTGGGTCCTGTCAGCACAATTCCAGGCCCTGGCAGCTCCCTGGGGATTCGCCCTGCCTGGCTTTTATAGCCTGTTAGCCCAGGTGTCACTGGAAAGCTTTGCAGGAGATGCACTCTCCAGTAAATGTGATGGCAGTAAGTTGCTCCTTCCTGCAGCCCTGTGCCCTCCACACAAGCATTAAGCATCGTGCAGGATTAATAATATTCTGCATCGACACTAAAATTGCATTTCTCCCTCTTATTTATGGTTTTATTCTTCCCTTTTTTTAAAGCCACATCTTCTACAAACACCTGCACCAAGGATGCACTATCCCCTTTCTACATAGCCTGAAAAATATCTCCTACAGGCCCTTTCCATTATTCCTCTTTCTTTCCATTTTTATTCCCTGTGCTCCCTGAATCAGTTTATTGGCAGAGTGAAACTGTGACTCTCAGTGAAGATAATTAATGTAAAGGGGCATTTTTAAGCCAAGTCCTTGTGGCCTCTCTGCATTTCCACTTGTGGGTTATCTTAGAAGCAGTTCACTGTTCAGGTTCAGCAGGGAGTGGGCTGTGTGTGTTGAGAGGGCTCTGAAGACCCCTCTCCTCCTGCTCCCATTCCCAGTGAGGCATTAGAAGCTTTTTGTGGAGAGAACTCCAGCAGCTGTGCAGAGGAGGGAGGTGTGTTCTGGCCCTGGGGAAAGGGAAAGCAGCAGCTCTGCCTCCCGTTGGGCCAGGCAGGGAGCAAGGTGCTGGGCTGAGGTCAGGGTTAACGGTGGTTTCACGAGAAATGATGGTGTTTCAGCCCTTTTCCAGGTGGTTCAGGGAGTGCCACTGGGCACAGGGTGAGGTGTGGGGTGTGCAACACATCCAGGATGCAGAGGAGGCTTGTGGGGGCTGCCCAGCACTGTTTGGAGAAATCCTGTCCCCCACAGAGAGCTCCAGACCCCAGGTCAGCCCTGGCCAGCCACCAGGATACCCTGCCCCAGCTGGGAAGCTCCATCACTGCTGAAAGTGGGGTTTCAAACAGCTGCACTCACCTGGTTCAGTGGGGACCGTGGTGGTGGGGCTGGGCTGGCTGTTGGATTTGATCTTGGAGGTCTTTCCCAGCTGTAACAATTCTGTGATCCCAAGTGTGTTACAAAGGAACCAGACATGTACACCCCACCTCCCTTCTGCTGGGGTTGCTGCCACCAGCAGTGACACTGGCTGGCGTTTGTCACTGCACAGCAAAGACTGGGGAAGATAAGTGGTGGATGTGGCTGGAAGGAGCAGCAGGAGCAGGGTGGGAGGGTGGATCATGTGCTGTGGTGTGCTGAGCCCTGAGGGTGTGGGGGCTCCTGGGGGAGCCCAGGTGCCCTCGGTGGTGCAGGGATGAGGCTGTCCTGGCGTTCCCTGTGAGCCATCCCACGTGTCAGCCCGGCAGGAGCTGTGGGATCCAGCTGTGGGATCCAGCTGTTGGCTCCCGAGACCCTGCCCAGCCAGAGTCATTCCTGACACGGCTTATGTAACTTGTCTGAAACCTCCCAAAGTTTTAAAAATCCAGAGTGGAGCCATTGGATTGTGGCCATTTCTCAGTATCAGTAATAACAACCAGCGATCCATTTTCCACGGTTCACCGATCAGAACATTATTCCATTCCTGGGGAGCAGCTGGGGCAGCTGCCAGAGTCTGGGGCGTGTGGCAGTGAGGTGGTTAAGCCCTGCCTGGGCAGACGGGGAGGGCTGTTGGCTCACTCCGGCTGGGAGCGGGGAGCGCTCGGTCCTTCCCAGCAAAGGCAAGGGTATTCCCAGCCAGCGCAGGGCTCGCCCCTGTTCCGCCCTCTCGTCTTACAGAGAATTCCTGTCGGGGGAGGTTTCCGCAGGCTGCTCCCCCCACCCCTTCCCGCCGTCCCTGGCGCACGGACACACGGACACACGGACACACGGACGGGCTCGGGGCCGGAGCCCCCCCTGCCCCCGAGCAGGCGAGGGCTGTGGCCAGCGCCTCGGAGCACAGCGGGCCCGGGGCGAGCTGACGCACAGGAAGCGCCGAGGCCTAATGAGCAAACTTGTTCATTTTCCAGATGACAGAGCAGAGGAAGCAGAAGCAGCGCATCGGCCTCCTCGGACACCCCCCGCCCATGAATGTGAACCTGCAGCAGCAGCCAGCCTGAGCTGGGAGGGCCACGGCCCCTCGGGGACACCCCCGACACCCCCGGCCCGGAGCTGCTCCCCAAACCCTCTGTGCATCCTGTAAATACCCTGGTTTTATACTTAGATGTATATGACTGCTACTCTGTCGAGCTGGGGGCGCGTGGATTGTGATTAGAACTGTTGGCACGGGACGGAGGTTAAACTTTGTGCCAAAACTATCAAAATTGCCTTTTCCTTGGAAGGACTTAAGAGAGCACCTGAATTGCACTTGAAAAGATTATTTGACTATGTGACATGTATTTTGTATTTAAAAAAAAAAAAAAAGGAATAGAATAGCTAGTATTTATGTTTTTATACAATTGTGCAATATGAATTATGCAATCACAATATATTTGGAACTCCTGAATGCCCTAAAGGGAGTGCACATCTTTGGATCTGGTGTGTTAGTACAATGTAATAAATGGTATAAAATTACAGGTGTAAATGAGGCTGCTGCAAAATTGTGTAACTGGTGATTTTTTCATACCCTTGGACATTTTTGTACCATGTGTGTAAATATCTTGCAATGCCATATTTGTTGCCTCTTCCTCCCAGGGATGACGCTGGGACTCCGTGAGCGGTTCAATTGGTATCGATTAAAGCAAAACGTTATTTTGAAGCTTCCAAGTGAGGAAAGCAGGAGGTATTTTTCAAGAGATTTCTTTAGAGTACTGAGGCTAGAAGAGCTCAGACACCGGGTTTTTTAAACGCTAAGATTTCTTAAAGGGAACTTTTTATGCAAAATGAAGTTTGGAATGAGGATGCAGTGCTGGTGAGCCGGTGCAGTCTCCCAGGACTGAGCCAGGCTGTCCAGGCTCTGCATTCTCAGCGTGTAGGATCCTCTCCTTCTATTTTTTCATTAGAGACCTACGTGCCTGCTAAAGCTTTAGCAAACAGGCACTGCACCGACTGAAACGTGTCCTGTAGCTGAGCACTGATGTGTGTAATGCTTGTGTGAGAGCCACTGGTTTGAGGCTGCTCTGTCCCACCCCTTCCTCTCCCTGTCCCCTTTCATTTGGTCACTTTCTTTGGTTTCTGATTCTCCAGAGTGTGAAAGGAAACTTGTCAGGTTGTTGTTAGGTTGGTTTTTTTTTTTCCTCTGATGCGCTGCATAGTTTTATACATGGACCTCATTTTACAGAAGCTGACTTCTCTGCAATACTGTCTACAAAAGAAAAAGAAAAGAAAAAAAAAAAGCTACAGACAGAGCTAAGAAAATTTGTAAATGCATAAATATAGGTATTTAAATAAATGATGCAAAATACTCTACAGTCAGAGGCTGCTGGTGGTTTGTGTCCCCTCCAAGGTGGTGTGGCAGTTCTGTCACAGGGGCCTGGCAGGTAAGGATGAGGCTTTTCCCAGTGCCCAGAGAGGCAGAGGGTGATTTTGTTTTTTAAAGCCAGAACATGTCCCTCCTCCAGCAGTGAGAGCCCCTGGCAGCCAGGGAGCTTTACCTGCGGTCACTCCGTGCTGGGATACTTCTCACTCTCCCCACTGACAGTTCGGGTTTGTGGCTGTCATTGGAGCATGTGAGAGTTAAAAACCCCTCCAGCTCCAAGTATCGTGTGCACAGGAGCGTTGCTGATTATGTGTATTTGATTAAGATGTAGCAGGAACTACCTGGTGCAATTAATCATCTTTAATCTGGTGAGCGCACACAAGTGTCTGAGGTGGGTGCGTGCCCCGAGCTCAGGTCAGCAGGAGAGCTCTGCGGGAGGGCACCCGAGGGGGAGGGAGGAAGGAGGGCAGGCTGACCAGCAGTGTCCCAGCCAGATTTATCAGTGAGATTGTGACTTCTTAATCACATGCATTTCTATCTATATCTCCTGGCAAATCTGTCTTCCCCTCTGCAGCAAGGTGTGTGCAGAGGCAGCGTGCGGCTGCCGCCGGGGTGGCGCGGCGGAGGAGCAGGATTTCGTTTTCCCCGAGCATCAGAGACACGTACCTGACTCACTCCTTCCCCTCCTGCCATCCAGGCATAAGCAGACACACAAATTTGTCAGGCTTCCCGGAGCCTCTGCCAGCCAGGTGAGAGGGAGGCGGCTGAGCACAGCCTGAGAGGGCACCCCCGAGGACGTGCGGTGTTGCTTCATCTTTACCTTAAAAAGGCAGAGGCGGCGTGTGCCTGAGCCCTGGCCTAGCCCCGTGATCCGTGTGCCTGAGCCCTGGCCTAGCCCCGTGATCCGTGTGCCTGAGCCCTGTCCTAGCCCCGTGATCCGTGTGCCTGAGCCCTGGCCTAGCCCCGTGATCCGTGTGCCCAAGCCCTGTCCTAGCTCCGTGATCTGTGTGCCTGAGCCCTGGCCTAGCCCCGTGATCCGTGTGCCTGAGCCCTGGCCTAGCCCCGTGATCCGTGTGCCTGAGCCCTGTCCTAGCCCCGTGATCCGTGTGCCTGAGCCCTGGCCTAGCCCCGTGATCCGTGTGCCCAAGCCCTGTCCTAGCTCCGTGATCTGTGTGCCTGAGCCCTGGCCTAGCCCCGTGATCCGTGTGCCTGAGCCCTGGCCTAGCCCCGTGATCCGTGTGCCTGAGCCCTGTCCTAGCCCCGTGATCCGTGTGCCTGAGCCNGCCCGAGCCCTGTCCTAGCCCCGTGATCCGTGTGCCCGAGCCCTGGCTCTGTGCCAGGATCCGTGTGCCCGAGCCCTGTCCTAGCCCTGTGATCCGTGTGCCCGAGCCCCAGCCCCGTGCCAGGATCCGTGTGGAGCTGCCGGGGGTACCCAGGCTGCTCTCTGCAGCTCTGCCTTCCCGGGAGCTGTGGGCAGATGCAGAAAGGGAGGATCCCTCCCTCGGGTGCAGCTGCAGCCAGAGCAGCAGGCACAGCCAGCACCCCGCAGCGGGTTGTGCAGGGCAGGGGGTGGTTCAGGAGGTCACACTGTGTCCCCAGCCAGCTGGGCACCAGAGGAAGGTGACTCTGTTCCTCCCCTCAGCCCACAAACAGGCCATTCACATCTGCAGATTCATTTCTGCAGTGATATTTCATGCATGAAGATCACTTTTTTTTTTCTTCTTCTTCTTTCATTCTTGGGTTTTCTAAGTTTTGGGTTTTTTTTTTAATTTTTCATTCTGGCTGAACTCCTCTGCCCACGATGGCTGTGCCAGCAGGGGCAGGGAATGGTGAAAACCCTGCTGGGGCTGGTGGTGGTTCTGTCCCTGCAGCTTCTGAGGTCAAATCTGTGTTAGGACTTTCCCATTCTGGACTGAGATCTGGTGCCCCATGGCAACTTCCTGATCTCTGAGAAAAGCTATGAGAAGGATGTCGAATTTCCCCGTTTGGGGTACTCTTTTCCACAAAAGCTGAGTACCTCTGACATCACAAAAAGCTTTATTCACAATTGTTGGACTCTCAAGTGAAAAAAACCCTCCAAAACCTGAGAGAGGCATCTGTAATGTAAGTTTAGGTCCTGCACAGGAGGGAGCTTTTTGCCTTTAAAAACACATTGTTGACATCCAGTGAAATGAATGATTGGGTGACATGAGAGATGGCTGTTGGTTTAAGGATTAGACTGAAACCAGGGAGGTTCCACCTGCTCTGCACACACCTGGGTTTTCCTTTGGCAGCAGCTTTCACTAGGCAGGACTGCTGGATGTTGAAGTTTGGGACCACGATTCCTTTGTCTCTTCAATAAGATCTTCCATTTGGAGGTGGAAATCAAAAGTGACCTTCTGAAGAGGAAGGAACAAACTGAATCTACCAATTTTGCTAATAATGGAAAGTCCTAGAGGGGAAGGATCTCCGTGCATTCCTCAATTTGCATGACTGGCTGAGCGTGTGGAGGAGCCTTTCTCCGCTAATGAAGCAGGTGACATGCTAATCAAGGCAATGCAAATAAGTGCTCTGAAAGCACAGCCACGGCCCCAGCCCCGCCACAATGGCAAATCCGAGCCTCATCCTCAATTTTGCAGCAAATTGGCGGAGGGCAGGACAAAGGAGCCGGGATTGCAGCCTCGGTGCTCGCGGCGGGGCCCCGCGCTGGGGCGCGAGTGATGGAGACCTCGTTACATAATGGGGGCTTGATTGATAGCGGGGAAGTCATAATACAGCTCCACAGCAATCCCCCTCGTCTCCCCGGATGGGAAACGCTCCTACACACATGCCTAATGGGGGTTTTAAATTGCCCATTGTATTTCCGAACAAGAGAAACTTATTTGGAGTACTCTCCCTCCCCGGTTTCCAACATAAGCAGCTGAAGCCGCTGCCGTGTGTGTTCTCTGTGCTCTGCAGAGGCACTGGCTGCGGTTCCAGGCACACATCCCGTCCCAGGATGGGTCAGGTGGGAAGGGGTCTCTGGTCCAACGTCCCTGCTCCCTCGGGGCCATCCCAGAGCAGGTCCGGGGGTGCCTGTGGAGCCGCCCTGTGCCACAACAGCCAAAGCCAGCTGAATGCCAAGCGCCTTCCCCACCAGGGCACGCAGAGGGGCCTAAGCTGGTGCTGACAGGCTGGGGTGGCTCCCAGTTTCCATGGGAGGCTCCCTGGCCTTGGGCCAGCGTGCCCAGGTTCTCCCACGCCGCGCTGGAAGTTCCGTGCCGAGCTGAGAATTTCCTGGCCCCGGCCAGCGCCGAGCGTAACCTTTACACTCAGCACGGTGCATTTACCTCTGCAAACACACTGACCAGGCTTTGAGCTCCCTCAGGATGAGCTGTGGATGTCTGGAGTAAAATCAGGACAAATATTCCTTCTAAGTGAAACTGGCATTGTCGCTGCGACATAAGGAGTAACTTCTGGAGAGATGCTGTATTTCTCCATCCAATTTTTTATTTACTACCTTTCCAACCTTCTTTCAGACTAAACATGTTAATGAGCTGAATGTCAAAACCACCCACGAGTAAACTGAGCTGTCCCATCCAGTAGGCTGATGTTGGTTTGTTTTTAGTAACTAGCAAGGATGCTGGAAAACCCCTATAAAGATTTCATTTTTAACAAAAAGTACCAAAAACTCCACCAGTTTTGCATCACAAAGTTGTGGTTCAAGTCAAGATTTGAGTCAAGCAGCATGTCTGTGGTTTTTGTGGGTGGATGCATCTCGGAATGACTATCAATCTGTCAGAGGGAGATCTGCATGTCATCTCTGCATATGACAAGCAGAATCTGCAGTGACAAATATCTTTCCAGTACTCGCTGCGCTGAGCCTCGAACCCCTCCTGCCATCCTGAATCGCCAAGTCTTGTCAGCATGTAGCTTGGACCCGCTTTTTTTTTTTCTTTTAAACCCACACAAACAGAGGAAGGAAGGACAAATATAGAGCAGTGCTCTGGAGATGCCACTGAACAGCACTGCCAATGTGCTTAGTCACCCCGAAATTGTGACGTGCACGCGGAAGGTGCCACGCCGGACACTTGGATCAGAGCAGCCTGCCCTATCCTGGCTGCTCTGCTGTGAGGGGGACACTTGGAGTTGAAAGTGTGTAAGGAAAAAAATTAAAGAATAACTCTGGACCGAATTAGAGAAACTTAGGAGATGCAGCTGGAATTGCACAGAGAGGTTCACAGGAAAAA
>VXBQ01002165.1:0-14942 GCA_013400175.1 Phainopepla nitens
GACCCATAAAGATCATAGAGTCCAACCCCCAGCTCCTCCCAGAGCTACCAAAAACTAATTCATACGGTTAAGAGCATTGTCCAGATGTTCCATGAACTCTGACAGGAAGCAGATTTTCTTCCTTTTGGACAACAAGGCATAAAAATCTGATTGTGTTCTGACCATTTAAAGCTGAAATTAAATGTTTTTTCTAAAGATAGGTCTCTACAGAGCCTTTAAATCCTTCTCTTGAAGGATCTTCAGAAATCGTAAAGCCTTTACCTAGGTCTTTACATCTTCTGACATGGTTGAACAGGTTTCAGAAGGATTATTGTTTTGCTGGGTTTTTTTTAAATTCTAATGAAAGAATTTTTGCTAGTAGGTTTTGAATTTGATACAAAAGACACTTTTTTTTTTTTTTAGGGGTGACTCATATTTTTACCCCATCTCTTCAAATTAAGACCCCTCTACAAACTATCAGTACACATCATGCCTTCCTTAGGTCTTCAATTTTTCTGTTCAAAGGCATTTTTAAAACTATGTTTTCAAGATCTATTTCTACTCCTCTTATTTCAGTAATTAAAACACAATCTTATTTTCCAGTCTTCTACCCAAGGATGGATCAAGAGCTGAGATGGGTCATTGGACAGAAGCCCCAGAGCCAGTACTAGATCAGGATTTAGTAAATCTGTGTTATGGTTCAGGTCACAAAGACTGAATGTAACTCTTTTGAAGAACTGCAGACTGTTCTTCAGTGAGATCTCCAAGATTCAGGCCTTTGAAGGGCACTAATGGTGAACATTCTGCTGGCAAATCCACAGGAATCGATCAGCTTCTCTTCTGTAATATGATGCTTTTTCTTTCCCATTGTTGTTTTTGACAGAAGAAGCCAGACAATTATTTTCTTGTCCTTTGGAGGTGGTTGAGAACATGGAAGTCTTACAATAACAGCGAAAGTACCACAAATATAATAGCTGGTTGAATCTGGAGATGTAATCTTCCAATTAAAATGTGTACAGCTCTTTACTTTCTCCTCTTCTACCCAGCATAGGTCAATGCCAGTTCACAACCTCCTGGCCTAGATATTGGGAGATTTTCTCCTTTCCTTTCCTTTTTCCTTTCCATTTTCCTTTCCTTTCCCTTTCCTTTCCTTTCCTTTCCTTTCCTTTCCTTTCCTTTCCTTTCCTTTCCTTTCCTTTCCTTTCCTTTCCTTTCCTTTCCTTTCCTTTCCTTTCCTTTCCTTTCCTTTCCTTTCCTTTCCTTTCCTTTCCTTTCCTTTCCTTTCCTTTCCTTTCCTTTCCTTTCCTTTCCTTTCCTTTCCTTTCCTTTCCTTTCCTTTCCTTTCCTTTCCTTTCCTTTCCTTTCCTTTCCTTTCCTTTCCTTTCCTTTCCTTTCCTTTCCTTTCCTTTCCTTTCCTTTCCTTTCCTTTCCTTTCCTTTCCTTTCCTTTCCTTTCCTTTCCTTTCCTTTCCTTTCCTTTCCTTTCCTTTCCTTTCCTTTCCTTTCCTTTCCTTTCCTTTCCTTTCCTTTCCTTTCCTTTCCTTTCCTTTCCTTTCCTTTCCTTTCCTTTCCTTTCCTTTCCTTTCCTTTCCTTTCCTTTCCTTTCCTTTCCTTTCCTTTCCTTTCCTTTCCTTTCCTTTCCTTTCCTTTCCTTTCCTTTCCTTTCCTTTCCTTTCCTTTCCTTTCCTTTCCTTTCCTTTCCTTTCCTTTCCTTTCCTTTCCTTTCCTTTCCTTTCCTTTCCTTTCCTTTCCTTTCCTTTCCTTTCCTTTCCTTTCCTTTCCTTTCCTTTCCTTTCCTTTCCTTTCCTTTCCTTTCCTTTCCTTTCCTTTCCTTTCCTTTCCTTTCCTTTCCTTTCCTTTCCTTTCCTTTCCTTTCCTTTCCTTTCCTTTCCTTTCCTTTCCTTTCCTTTCCTTTCCTTTCCTTTCCTTTCCTTTCCTTTCCTTTCCTTTCCTTTCCTTTCCTTTCCTTTCCTTTCCTTTCCTTTCCTTTCCTTTCCTTTCCTTTCCTTTCCTTTCCTTTCCTTTCCTTTCCTTTCCTTTCCTTTCCTTTCCTTTCCTTTCCTTTCCTTTCCTTTCCTTTCCTTTCCTTTCCTTTCCTTTCCTTTCCTTTCCTTTCCTTTCCTTTCCTTTCCTTTCCTTTCCTTTCCTTTCCTTTCCTTTCCTTTCCTTTCCTTTCCTTTCCTTTCCTTTCCTTTCCTTTCCTTTCCTTTCCTTTCCTTTCCTTTCCTTTCCTTTCCTTTCCTTTCCTTTCCTTTCCTTTCCTTTCCTTTNTTTGGTTAGCTGTTTTTCACACAGTCGCCTCCATAAATAGTAAAATATTCCGTCAAAAATCATGGCCAAAAACTGTTGATCTCCACTTCTGGCTTCTGAACAGAAACTTCCAGACTGCCATGCAAGAGAAGCTTCAGGCCTTTCTGTCTCTGTTGGGTTGTCCCAAACTGCCCACAATGAGACATCAGGTGCTCTGCAACCAGCAGGGAAGGGATGGGTAGTTGTCCATCTAAGTAATGGTCAGCAAGAGCAAGACGGGAAGGTTCTGTGCATTGCTGCACCAAAAATGGATGTATTTCAGAGGCTCCCTGGGACATGAGAGAACTGCTAAAAATTAGTGACTAGTATAGCTCATAACACACCTTCCTGACAGGGTTTCCTGGTTTGTTTTGGTGTTTTGGTTTTTGGTTTTTGGATTCTTTTTCTTGATTGGTCCAGGAAATAATTTCTCTACCTTACCTACTATGAAATATTTTCAAGAAAAAGATCACTTTTTATGATGCTTGTCTCTTATAGACCAAGAAGATGACTGGTGATTTCAGGTGTTGCCTTGTTCATACATGGCTTCTTAATCAAAAAGTCACAAATGAAGCAGGATCCAAGAGAGAATTGGGAGCAAAGAAATTAGATTTAGATGAGAAATGGATTGTGGCATGGCTGGTGGGAGCTTCAATAATTATTTTCATCTGATTTATACTGGAAACTTCAACAGAACAAATGTAAAAATAGCCTTAATTTTGATTCACTAATAATCTCAGTGCATCCTTAACTGAGCATCAGCATCTGCTTAGAACTTGTGTAAAACCTACATTATACTCATCCTTTATTTCCAGTTTCAAGTTGAAGAATATGTATCCTCAAAAGTTCACCTGTGTTTTTCAACCATGTGCTTTCCCCCATAAACCTTATACTGGCACATGATGGCACCAGATGTTTTCAAGAAAGGCTCAGAAAACAAATCAAGAAGAATTCCATCAATTTCTGAGAGCATTTAGGAAATAGCTTCAGTCCTACTCATCATTCAGAAAGAGGACAAATACTATTTACTCATCTATGGGTGATTCATCACTGGCTGTTTGTTCCTTGCGAGGAAGATCGTCATCATCACCTGGGCTGGAACATTATGTTTCTTAGAGAAGAACCACTGTGCTTTTTTTCCACAGCAGACATGTATGTATACTGGTCCAGTATCTGATTCATGGGCTCTCCAAAAAATGGCTGAAGCCTGAATCTTTCACTTCTTCCATCAATTCATTAGATGGCTGCAACTTCTACTTATAAGAATGGGTAGAACCACAGTCCATAGCACCAGACAAGCAATTGTTCATCCTTTAGAAAACCTCTGTTTACAGGAAAAAGAGAAGTTTTAATCTTTACTGCACTCTTATGATGAAAGATCTATTGTGGTTTTTTATATGAAATTTTTACTCCCTTTTATCTTTTTAGAAAAAGTTAGTCCTGATCATGTGCCCAGATGTATATATGAGCCAATACCATGGATCAAAGAATCATAGAATCATTTTGGTTGGAAGTGATCTTAAAGATCATCTCATTCCAGTCCCCTGCCATAGGCAGGGACACCTTGCACTAGACCAGGTTGCTCCCAGCCCCATCCAACCTGGCCTTGAACACTTCCAGGGATGTGGCATCCACAGCTTCTCTGGGTTACCTGTGCCAGAGTCTCATCCCTCTCACAGTAAAGAATTTCTTTCATATATATATAATATAAATTTCCCCTCTTTGAGTTTGAGCCCTCAGATCAGATCTGACCATGCAGTAGCTTAAATTGTCAAAATTCTTGTCTAATCCAGAGTCTTATCATTGTGCTTGCAGCATGAGTCAGGACAACAATTTTCCTATGAACAAAAATCAAACACAGTATAGATTATGAAAGAGAAGACTCTTAGGTGGAGTAGTCCTTCTTGGTCTTAATGACCAGGGTCAGCATCTATAGCCTTCTGCTTTCAGAGAAGACACTGCTTCTTCTACTTGGATATTTCTCCATCTGGAGATCTCCAACGGGCAATGCACAAAAACAAGGACCAACTTCTCTGCACACTCCAGCTCACACTGGAATGTGGAGAGGTAGTTTCATGCACAGGAAGTCAGGAAGGCGACATAAGGAAGATACTTGTGTATTTCAAGCTGCCTTCTGCACTGGGTGTTCTGACCTTTAGAGAAAGTTAATCATGCCATCTACTTTCACTCTTCATTTAATCTCCCCTTCCCATCTGTTCAGTTTCTCTCAGCTGGAAGCAAGATGAAGAACGAGTACCAGTCAGCCCTCTCAGTGGTCTGCAGCCCACACTTTGGGACCATTTATTATAAGGCATTAGCATCAATTGTCACCTGTATCATGACTCTTACCTCAATCCATCCCAGATTAGTAGGCAAGGACTGATTCTCTAAATATCTGAAATGCAAAATGAACAATAGACAGACAGATAAGCAGTATCAGAAGAGACTGTTCTTATCCTTCGGACTGGAGTCTGAAATAACATATGCCAGGTGCCTCAGCTCATATGACAGGTTAAAACCTTCTGCTTGAGTCATAGCATTCCTTTTAGAAAATCTCTAATCAAGGTCTCATGTGATAGGTGCTCCACCCCTATTGCTAAACAAGATGTTTTCCAAAATAGTTAATTACCTTCACTATTTAAAATATGCAGACTTGGTGTCTTATTTCCATTTTAAATTTGACAAATGTCTGCTTCCAGGTAGAAGAAATCAGCAAGCTCTTGTTTTTCTCCCTATTCTAAAAGAACCCCGTGTTTTAATAAGTATTATTTAAAGGGCTATGGCCAGAAGTTTGTTTAACCTTCTCTTCAATAAACTGTGGCCACTCTTATTACTCTTCCAGACCTAGAATTACTCTTCTATTTCTGAATAAGTGTTAAAACTTATTTGTTTTGTAGAGCAATCACTAGAACTAAATGCAGAATTCCAGTAAGGATCTTTCCTGAGCCATACTCAGAGGTAATACTACATTGCTATTTCTAGATATTCAATAGAGGTTAACGTCATCCCAAAACTGTACCAACTCTTAGGATTTTGAGAATTTCGACACAGTTCTGAGAGCTCATATATTTGGCTGTTACTATGACATCCATCTTCTTAAGAGGCACTGTTTTCTAATGAGGACTTCCTCTTTTTGTGAGTGACCCACTTGCTTTTTCCTGCAGATACTTAATTTTGCATTTGATTGGATTAAAATGAACACCCTTTAACTGTGTCCAGCCTATGCAGTGACCCAGGTCACTTACTTCTGTCATTATTTCACATTTTCGTATGATTGTCCAATTTTACCAGTAATTACTTCAAATGTCTTCCAAGTAATGCTAGAGAAATTGAATAGCACAGAGATTTCAGCACGCCACTGAAGAAGCCTACTAGAACCTTTGCAATTTTGTTTGTCACAACTGACAGATTTTTTTTTTTGGTCTCCTTTCTTGGCTGATTTCATTTTCTGTAAAGAAGTACTGTCTGAAATACTCCAGCAAAGTTAAAATACATTTTATGATAACTTACTTTATTCACCAAACTTGCAATTTCATGCAATCAATTTCATTTGATAGATGCTATGTTCCATGAAACCATGGTGATCGGTACTAATTGGATATCTTCAAATTCTTTGCTATATTATCTCATGTCAAAATTTTCATAATTTTTCTGACACTTTTGAAAGTTTAACTAAATTTATCAGGTCACCTAGTTTACACCCTTTAAAATTAATGTTAGATTTTTTTCTTTTCCTAGAACATTTTGTCGGATTTCTAATATTCCATAAATTTCTAAAATGAACATTAATGGTTCAGCAGATTTCTGAGCCAATTCTTCGAATATTCTGAGTTTCCAATTATCTCATCCTGCAGATGGGAAATATTTAATACTAGTTGTTTAGCACAGTCGTCAGTTACTGACTGTTCATACATTAAAAAAATAAATGGATGGATGGATGGGATGGATAGCTGGGTAGACAGATCTCTCTTGGACATGATTAAACAGCAGTGGAAGGTTAAATAATCCAAAAAGTCATCCAACCCTATTAGACACTGGAAAACAGCTGAAGTGCTATGCCCTTGCTCTGCACACGCACTCCTTTATTGAGTATTCCAGTACCCATAAATCACCTTACAATACAATACCTTCCAATGCACACATACATTATAGAGCTACTTACATACAGATTGTATCCTGAAATTCTTTACAGCACTAAAAAATTGCGAGGCAGCAGCTAGTACATTGTGTAAAGAACACAGCAAGGTAAAGACCTTGCAAAGCAATTAAAGGGAAACCTCCATTCTCTGATAAGACTAATAAACACAGAGAAAAAGAAACTGAGCAGTAGTAGGAATTAAATACACTGAAGTGCCAGGGAAGGTCTGGGGATTAGGTGGGCAGGTCCTGATGGGGGGAGAAGGACAGGAGCTACTGAGCACCACCCTTCCCACAGGAAGACTACTTTGATGTGAGCACTTTATTGCTGCCTTCATAGAAAAAAATGCCTCCCTAGATCTCACCTTTCACTGGTCAGTAACAAAAGCAAGGAATCCATGAGCTGAGGGGACAGCTTTATTAATAACCAATTGGATCAGTAAGCAATTCCTTAATTACTAACTCAGATTTTGGACAAAAGACAGGAGAGCAAGGTCTCTGGTCAAACCAATCACCAGTACTTTCTACAGGACCCTCCATTTTAGTATTCTCAGACACACAGTGTGACTCTTGGGGCTGTCTTGTGTAGGGCCAGGAGCTGGGCTCAATGATCCTTGTGGGCTCCCTTCCAGCTCAGGATATTCTATGATTCTGTGGTTCTAGTCTGGCCAAGCTCCCTTTTTACAGCCCTGGTGGAAGCACTTTGGAAACCGGGGAAGCAAAAGGCCTGGCCTTCTTTGCTAGTGCCAAGGCCATGTGCATGGCATTTTTTCTCTTTCTCTCCCAGAGGCTGAGCAGCAACCCTTGCTCTTCTGTTACTCTCATTTCCCTCTTATAAAATGGATACGGGTCAAAAGGAACAAGTTTGGAGATGCTCCCCTTAGCTAGTGACTTTCAGAACTGAAGGAATAAGTTGTACCAGGAAAGACCCTTAATGGCAGTCAGAAAAATATTCTGATGACCACAACTAGTAAAAAAAAGTCTGGCCTAAAAAGAGCTAGTAAGCAGCAATTTCTACTTGCTTCTGTTGCAATCTCTTGCAAAGTATATCTCTGAGATGGCAGTGAGTACCTGGAACATAGATTAAAATATTCTTCTTAGTTTTAAGACAAGTTTAATATTCATTTCTTTGAGATCCCTTTTTTTTCCTTTTCATTGCCTGAAGGCAACCTAGTTACATGACTGGACCTGCTGTAGGATCATCTGCCCCCAGTTCAGGAGCCTGAATAAAAAGCTTGCATCTGGACCTCCTTTGTGGTCTTGACTCCTGATTTAAGAGAAGTTCAGCATAGTCACCTTGCACTGGGCTCCATCCAGAGGAAAGCTCCTGCCCAAGACAGACAACGTGTTATTCCAACTTGGTTAGCAGATCATCAAGAGGCTGTTTTGCAGATTAACCACTAATTCTTCTTGCTGGATGCAAAGCAAAAGAGAAAACTTAGAAGGACCAAATAAGGTTCCATGGAAACATAACTAAGGGCTCACTCAGGATTGCTCTTAGTGCACAAACTAATTCATGGACATGCAGAGAAAACACGGACCATAAACAGAAAGTTTATAGCTACAAAACAATCTTCAGATGTACTCTGACATAGATTGTGAGTTCCCTTCTTTATCATCCTGGCTGATTAAAACAGAAAAACAGCCCTTAGGTAATATCTGTTACATAAAGCCATTGGTGATCGTGCTGATCATGTAATGAGAAAGGCACAAAGCTCTCTCCCTACATCACACCACAAGAAATTTCTCTGGAAGAAAGGGGGAGAAAATAAAGCAATTCCAAAACTGTATCCCAGTTTCTGCCTTCGAATAGTTAATAGAGTCCTGCAGGAAAAGAGCAGGCCAGAAGAAGTAGTGGGCTCCAACAACAGCACCTTTCCTGGAAGATGCTGTGCAGAATCAGAAAGATTAGATGCCCTCTGTTGCTGTCCTAGCAGCTTTCACCATTCTCTGCTGCTTTTGATAAATCATTTATTAGAACAGCATTTTTACATAATCCCTGGGGGAGAAAAAAAGGGAAAAAGAAAAAGCCCACCAATATCCCCCCATAAAGTAGATTTATCACAAAATGCTGTCCTCCTACCAACTGTCTTCAGACCAGGACATATATTTCTCTGATTATTAATTAACTGATGCACAGAAAGAGCTTCAAGCTTTTTAACCTCTCCCTTTCTCTTTTGTCCTTCAAGCATGTAGATGACAATGCAGGGGTGTTGTCAAAACACAGATGCTGTAATGCTGCCATCATGTTTTGATCCCATGGGCTCAAATACTAAAGCCATTTAGGAACCGCGTATTTGAGTTATTTTCCCAGTACATACATTCTGTTCCTAGTAATACATGTTCAAATCTGTCATAGTACCATGAATCCTGCTGACACAGATGAGGAGAAACAAAGACGGTTAACTGCCAATACTGCATGTAACAACAACAAAAAAAGTCAAATCTGCCAGTAGGTATTTGACCTGAGAAGAGAAAGGAATATGCTGTTGTTAGCCCAACGTGCCTGTCTACCTGCCTATCCCTTATCCACTGTAAAGTCTCAAATCTCAGGATAAGCCATAGCTTTTCTACTCTTTGGAGTTCATCCAAATACCTTCAACAATACAAAACACTGCTACACATAAATAACAGGAAGGGGGAGACTTGAATGTGCCAGCAACTTCTGAGTGTATCAAGTACCCTGAAAAACTAAAACAGTGAAATGAAGCTAGAGTAACTAGCTGCTCTGTTCCTAGAATATGATCACGAAGAAAATATATGGTTATAGGCATTTGCCCATCTCTTTCCTTAGCTTTCAAATCCCAGTTCCTCTACCCTCAGCATCCAGCCAGAGGAGATTTTTATATTGCATCAGTGAATACCAGAACAACTAAGGAGAAAAAAATCTGGTCCAAATCTGTGGGCAACTAATACCAGAATCAGAGTACAACTCCCAGCTTCATTATCTGGTCTAAATGAAATATAGTGAGCAAATGCACTTCTGATCTCTCTTATTAGTCCCATTTGTTAAAATGCTGTATTATTTACAGCTTTGCACAGAGTGAGGAAATGGGCTTAGAATTCCATCTCAAAAGCAAAGTGATGATAAAAACTGGTATAGCTTTGTGAGCTTATCTCACAGCAAGATTCTTGCAGAGGTACAACTATATTAGCACCCCAGCACAAGGGCTTATCATCCCTCAAAAGTCTAGTCTTGGCAGAAGTAGAGAAATAATAATCTTTGGTCATAGCGGGCAGCGTTTCTGGAGGGGGTTGATTCAGCAATTAACATCACTTTGTAGAGTGACCCAGGCAGGCACTGGACAGTTAGCATTTTACCTCAAGATGTCACTGCTAACTATGGAACCAGGCAGATCCCACAAGGAGGTTCCTTGATTTAAGCTGGGTGCCTGCCTTCGCTGCAGCCAGCACTGCTCCCTGTCCAATGATTCATTTGAGCACAGCTAAGGGTGTCCTGATAAAAGGGGGAAATCGTGCCCTTCACTCCACTGAGTGCATCGGCTGGACCTTCACTGATTACTGCAGGGCCCTAGGGTGCCTTGTTCACAAATGGATACACATGCAGGCACAATCTAGATGTGCACATGCAGTCAATAGGAGGGACATCCCAAAAGAACCTGTTGTAAGAGTAGAAATCAAAGTTCCCAGGCAAGATATGTTCTTTAAAGACAGGAGCTAAGCAACAATCCAGCTGCAGCCAACTCAGCTTTGATACTGGATTGCAGTGTGTATATCAGTAAAGTAAACATACCTGGCACTTCTCCCTAGTGCTGGAGACAGGCGGCACAAAATGGCCTACACGCAAATTATTAAATTTTTTCTCTTTCCAGAACATCATGGACACATCCAAGTTAACCACTGAACACAGCCTGTCTTCTGTGCTTAAACTTAGACTTTGTCCAGGAATTGTTTGATGTTAAACACAAGTCAAAAACACTCAGCACTATAGTTTATTAGGTTCCAATTTCTCTGAAATTCCCTGGAACACTCTTTTAGATGTAACTACTGTTACGTCTACTGTTTTAGATGTAACTGATGTTTGTTGGCCAGGAATACCAGCAAACTAGATGTGATTTTTAAAAATAAATGAATACATCCTATATTCATGGGTATGAGGTATATAGACAACATATTTAAGGTTGAAGCTCAAGTCAGGCATCCCCAAGGGAGTTTCCAGAAGCATTTTAACTCTGAACATACTTGGGTGAAACCAGGAAGTGTTTAGTTTACTCCTTTGCAGAGAGTAAATCATAAGACTTTGTTGATGGATTATTCAAGTAGTCAAATGTACACTGGTAACATCACCACGCACTTACTGCCTAAAAAGTGATGGCAAGAGCAGATCCATTGCAATTGAATAAAATCACAGCTCATTACTCACTATAGCTCTCCAGTTTTCTCCCTAGAAATTGATGATTGCTGCGAGGCTTGAGAGTACTTTTTGTCTGTTCATCTTCAGAGCTGCAGTCTTGGTACCTCCTCATCCAGGGGGTTGGCAGCAAAACTGTGTGGACAGCCAGTTTACTTGGAGCCTTGGCTTCAAGAGGGGAGGACAAAGAAGGGTCCCTATTTATTCCATGGGCTTCCCTTTCAAAACCCTATGTGCCATACTCAGTAAACTTACTGTCTCACTTTGAGAGACTAAGACCATAGGTTTCATGACCTGTCATGAAGTGAGGTTATTAGCCAAGGTCAGGGAGCACAGTTTAGTGCAGGAGTGAGATGGTGCCTTTGCAAGCACGGCTTTGTGTCTTTTTCAGATGCAAGACACGCTGTGTCACTTGTGAGAGTCACTTCCAAGGAGGACCTAGACTAGGGAGGAGGGGCTGCTGAAGGAATCCACAGCACAGCCCAAGGCTGTAATCCAGGCCTGATGCTGCTGTTAGGAGCAGGTGCTTACCTGGCAGCAAATGCTCAGCATTATCTTTTTGAGGGGCTTGCAAAAACGATCTCTTCATTTCAGCCTGTCTGTTGAGCAGCACCAGGCTCCTAGGATTGATTTGTCTGCCAGAGCCTTGCAGGGGTGGGTAAACAGATGGCTTTGTCTGGAGAGCAGGCTGGTCCAGGCTAGTCTCACCCAAGGTTTGTGCTCAGAAATGTTGTTGGCACACAGGGACATTTCTGGCAAAAGTAGCAGAGGCAATGCTTGTACAATGTGATGGCCCCCTGCCTCACTAATATCTCAGACCCGTGGTTGCTCCAGCTACAGCCATACACAGTCTGGGAAAATGAGGCCTTTTTTTGAATCTAACAAGAGAGAANTGTGTGTTTGACCTATATTATTTCATCAGCCTGCGAGAGAGCAAATCAAGACAAAGAATGTCTCAGGTGACCCGTGGATACAATATTCAGTCACTATAGTTGTTTCTAGTGCTGGTTGTGCTCCATGGTTGATTGGGAGATTTGCTGGCAAAGTATGAATTTCCATAGGAAAAACATGTTAGGAAAGCACTTGTGTTCATATCCCAACTGCAGAATAACATGGAGTTTGCATAAATTGCCAGTGATTAAAGCTCTTTATATTGCTTGGCTGGCCAACCATCCATGCTGATTAATAAGATAATGATGAATTTATTAAATTCACATTTTACTTATATTGTTATATTAAGGAAGTAGCAGTAGGTGTGTCGAGTTCCCCTCATCATAAGTATTGGAAGGCAAAGCAAAGGTTATGCTGGCAAGTTAAGGAATGTCTAGAGGTTTACCCAGTGGAGCAAGATAGAGGAAAACAGAATGCCTTGAGACCATGCATTACATCTGCTGACTCCCAGCTCAAAGGTGACCAAAATCTTGTGGCACCAACATTTGGATCCCTGTGCTCCCCATAGTCTAGTGTTCAGACTGGCACTCAGACCAGGCACTGTGTCCTGGTACACTGATCTGTAACAACCCCTCCTATCCTTCATCCCACATTGGCAACCATCCTCTCCTCACTCTCCTGCCCACCTGCCCACCCTCCTACCTGCTCACTTCCCCCCTCTCAGCACCCTCACCCCCTTCCCCATGTTCATTCTCAGTGGTCGTTGCATGTACGTGCCTTGGCACCCTTCAGCTCATTAAGTTCCCTGCCTTGCCTCATGTTTTGACAGGTTTTGTGAGTTTTGACAATCCTGCCAGTGCCCAAGCTGCTATCCAGGCCATGAATGGATTCCAGATTGGCATGAAGAGGCTGAAGGTGCAGCTGAAGAGGCCAAAGGATGCTAATCGTCCCTACTGAAGGGTTGTGGGAACCACTGGATACAAAGCACTAGCACAGGTAACTGCATGGGGAAGGGGGTGTCAGCTACACCTGTAGCGTCTCTCTGTGTCGTAGACCCTCAAGGAGATTCAGCTCTGTGACTCTCTATCTTCTTCCTTTTTGACTCTGGCTAGAGCCACTCTGCTCAGACGTGCACCCACGCATAAACTAGGAACTCTTTGTGTGTGTGTCTCTTTAGAAAAAGAGGTGAAAGGATGCTTACCAAGGGATAAGACAACTTCTTCATCCCAGGGGCACCCTGCATCTCTAGAAAGTGTTTCTGGTCACTAGAGGAGAGTCAGCAGCTGTCCTGATTCCCCTTGCTCAGTGAAAGAGAGCACTTCTGGTGCTTGAAGAAAATCTGCAATTAAGAGGTGGGACTGGGCTGCAGTTTAATCCCAGGTGACTGGACTGGGACAGTGTCTGTCTCAACAGCTCTGTGTTGCAAATGTTTCAAAGCATTCTTCATTCTTCATGAGGTACAGTCTGTATCCAATTCCATCTCAGCATAATAACTTAATGTAAATATGTCTCCCTAACAACCAAATAACCCCTGATTTGTTTCTTCACAAACCCAAGAAATTAATAGAAGGATCCATGTTCACTTCTTGGTCAGCTGTTTTAAACTCCTGTGTGTATATAAAACCCAACCAAAGCCAAGGAAGCTTAGCTGGAGTAAGGACCTGGGGGTCTCGTTTTTTAGACTCATATGCCATGTATTGCTGGAAAGAAGCCAGCTGGATGTTCCAAAGGAACTTCTAATACATGTGACAGCACCAAAAATATCAGAAGCCACAGCTTGTTCTATTGGAATCCCAGTGTATCATCAATAACAGAAATGAAGATGTTTCCAAAAAAGGAAATATTTTCCACCACCAGCTGGCTCTTTCATTAGATAATCCTTTGAGAAACAGAAATATAAACCCCTATGTGTTTGTTTACAGGGACAGGAAGTCTCCCTATTGTTAAAACTGTTCCACACCAGAGATTCCCCAATAAACTCAGCACCTAGGGATGCCCTAAGCAATTTGTACTCCTGAATTAGTGATAAAGAGCTTGGCTAGGTGACTTTTCTATGCCATTTTAGCTGTAATGTGTAAGAGTCTCTGATTTTTATTCAGGCCTCTTTTGATTCACCTACAACAGGCAGGAAATCCCCATCTTCGACTTTCCCAAAGCAAAACTGAGTGTTTTAATTTTTCACTGGGATCCCAAATATCTTTGAAAAATATATTTTCCAGTCTTCAGAGCAGTACCCTTTCCAGTGAGAATTCAGGAATGGGATCAAAATGTCTTTGAAAGAGGTGCTGCACTGAAGACCGCATAAAGGAGATTAAGAAACTTTTCAATAAATATATAGGTACATGTGCAGGAAACAGCCTCCATAGTTTAGTCTCCTTAATATGTGACTATATGAAGATAACTGTCAATGCATTTTCCTCCTTCAAAAACCTCTTTTCTTTTCCTTGCTTATGAAAAGGCCTCTTGGAAGCTTGAAACCAAAACATGTTGCCATATCCAAATGCTTTTTGCTTCATCACACTGGCTTTTTTTCTGCAGGCTTTGCTGGGGGAGGGTGAGGGGTGCATGCATGCAATTGTGTTAAAGCAGGGGCTGCCTTTGCCAGGGAGGCTTTCTGTCACACCTGCAAAGGGACTGAGGGGCACAAAGGTCTGTCTCCCTAGCTAGGCACCAGGCTTTATGTCTCAGCATAGCTGTGCTCACTGAGGAAATGCTTTTTTCTCATGGTGATGTGAGAAGATGCAGGGCTGTGGATATCTGTGTTGTTCAAGATTCACCAGTATGAGTCTATTCACCAGTATGAGTCTACAGTGGTTTTTACTATCATGGTTCACCATGAAGTGCTCTGAGGTCTCAGCTTGTTTCCTTCAAAAAGATTACTCAGTAGTAGGACTAAGATTTGATGCTTGGGTATTTTTTTCCCCCCAGTAAATTATATAAAAAGGAATCATCAGGTAAAATGGTAATATAATTCCATATGTCTCTCTTAGACCATTTTTTTCTTTCCTTTGCTTCTACTAAGCAGAATAGTCTTGAAGCGTTATCTCTAGATAGGAAGCCCTTTGCCTTCCTGGCTTTTATTTGGCTATAGTACTCTGCTGTCCATAAATATCAGTCCGTTTTTACCACCAAATCACTTGCACCCTGGACTCAGAGAACTATGTTAAGAGACCCTATCGAGACCCTATCTCAGAGGTCCTTGCTCTCTTGCATACTCACACCTTGTTGAGTCAGGTGCAAGAGCCGTACCTGACTTTTAGCAGAAGGAAGTTCTC
>VXBQ01002165.1:20530-31788 GCA_013400175.1 Phainopepla nitens
CACCTCCAAATATCAGGTGAATGTGACTCATTTTTAAAATGCTCTTTTAGGATAATGACTTGCAAGCAGAAGAAAATCTCTTATAACCATGGAAAGCTGCAGCTCCACACTCAAGTAATCCTCTTTAGAAAGCAGATTTCTCCCATTTATTGGAAGATACATTCTCCCTCCCCAGCTCTTCAGATAACTTTTTCCTGTGTAAAACAGATCTANCAAGTGACACTGATTTATGGCAGCCAAGGGTCCAGGCCCACTGTTACTTATTTAACTCTAAATGTTCTCCTAGCAGAGATGTTTGAATTATTTGCAATTCTAGAGGGAGATGCAGTGCCACCATTCTGGATGCTCTGGTCTTCTTCTTGGAGCAGAGACACTAGGTAATGATNAAGGTATTTTTTGGATGATTTAGATGTGCTGTAGACCATGGTTGTCATGGAAGACCCTTAAAAGCAGGTTGTTCCAAAAGAAAATAGGTTTTCACTACCTTGATTTCTAAGGATTTGGAAACAATTGGGCCATTAAATCCATGGGCTGTGCAGTCAGCTAAAAATTTGTCTTTGCTGGGTAAGAGTCTCTATTTTTCCCTACTCTCTTGAAGCATCTCCACTCATGAGCAGAAGTTGCATCCCATTTGCTGTGATGTATGAAAAGTGAATGCTTCCCATGCTCTTTATTTTCCTCTGTGCATTCTCCTTGCATGGTACATATTTCTCCATCATGGCACATTGAACACTGGGAAAGGAAACCAGGCAGGCAGCCCAATGCCAGCTGTAGGAAATTTGGCTCCTACATGTCAGTTTTAAGAGATTTGGTTGATTTTCAGAAGGGGGTTTATTTGGGAGGGTTGTGTCTTCTGCTCAGGTTACAAGGGCATTGTTTAGTACAGACCATACAGACCTTGCTACACAAAATCCCAGCAGGAGTTCCTACTGGCCTTGTTCCTGTTACCCATGAGGACCAGTATAATGCAATTTAGAGAAAGGTGTACAGATCCTCATCAGGAGTAAAGAAATAGCTCAGACCTAAAGTATTCCTACACTTAAACCTTAATGGAGGAATTAATGTCCTTTGATAGCTTTGTTGAGGAGAATGCTAACGTGCTGTTAGTAATTAGGAAAGGCACACAGACTGGCACCATGGTTATCTCTGGGGTCTTTTCTCTTTTAGCACAGACCCACTTCCTGACAGCCTGGCTTCTGGTACTCACCATGGATTTTTGGAAGTAACCCCAGGATACTGCTTAGGATTAAAATGCAAATAATTTCTTTCTTCAGGAATGCTCTAGAATAAATGAGTTGTCCTGAGGTTCACAGGTATCTGAAGAAGTGCTGGGCCTGTCCTTCATCTGGGGAAAGAAAGTAGGCTTTAAAGGAGTGATGATGATTTGTGCCAGCTAAAGGCTTGCTGTGGGATTTGACCACTTACACTCAGGGAGTAGAAATCTTCTGCTTTTTCTCTTCTAATCTTTCAAATTGCCTCTGTAATTTTTTCCCCAAGTTGTGTGTGCTCAGTGTGTTCTGTCGATGTGAGAAGTGGTAATGTCACTCTGCTAGGAGTTTTATGGTTCAGAGAAGGCAGGATTTGTATTGAGATAGACAGATAGATGGATGTCTGGTGCCTGCACACAATGTATTACAGAGATTGACCCAAAATTTTCAACACTAAAATCCCAAACGATAGACTGAGGGAATCTCTGTCTGGGAGATTTCAGATGGATTTTATCTCCTTTTTCTCTGATTAATACAAGCCTTTAAAAGCATATCATCCCTGTCCCTTTGCCCAAATAATTGGAGAAGATCAGAGTAAAGAAGGATCAATAGCAAATAAGTAGTCCACATTTTCTCAGGTGTCAATGTAAAGGAGGTCAGACATGCCATGCTGGGAGGGGAAGGATACACAGTTAGGGAAGTCTGGTGCGTTCAGATAAGGAACATTCATCGTGACAAAGGAGAAGGTGAATCCTGTTGCTCGTTCAGATGGTGAACTCAGGGAAGGTGGGTGATGCCTGTGTCCCCCTGACCAGCTAGGCTCAGGGCCACACTGAGGTCTGGGCTCTCCCTGCACATGGGAGGGAAATGGAAAGGAGCAGAAGCGCTGGCTGGTGGGAGCAGTAGGGACACCATCCTGCCAAGCTGCCTGCAGAGCCTGGAGCTGCCTCCTAATGAAGGCGAGCGGCTGGTCACAACTGGAGGCGAGCTGTTCCCCATTTGTTTGTGCTCCTCAGAGTGGCAGGGATCCGCTCTCCATCAGAATAATCCAATTGAACAAAATGATTCATATTAGCAGGCACATCTGTCTGAGGCCAAAGCAGAACCCTGGTGTTAGTTTAATAAATGGCGTTCATTAAACTCAGCTGAAAATATAATCTGGAGAGACTGATGGGGTGAACAGAGCAAAGAATAAGCAAAAGGAGTTAGCAATTATCAGATGTCATTTGTTCTACTGGTACCACGGAATTGGAGCTTGTTTGCTGAAATCTTAATTTCATTTTGCTGAGGCAGAATCCATCAGAGAAGCTTATGCTGCAGCTATGATTCCTGTTTGACAGCCCTTGGTAGGGGAAGTGGCATTTTTCTTCTCTCTTTTTCTACCAGACAGAGCTCTGAAGGAGCACAGATCCTAGCAGAGAGCCCAAGGACAAGAAATACAGAGGGAGCAGCCTTTCCGTTGCCATGAAAAGACTGCTGAGAAAAGTTCCCTATGTTGAATGAAGAGAACATAGGCATTGCTTTGGGACAGGAACTTTGGGTATTTCCAATGGAGCAGAAGCCATAAATCTTCTCAGTTCCTCTGCCATTTCCCCACTATACCAAGACACTTCTCACTTGATTTCAGGAGCATTTTACACTCTATAGGGTAGGGTCCAGTGTTTCCACGGGCAAATGTTTCTCTCTTTTCAGACTATACTAAGGTTGAGTTCTTCTTGGTGGCCAGGTCAGGGAAGCTCCTACAGTTGTGCACTGGTGGCTGTCCAAGGCAGCACTGGGGAGAAGGCACAGGCATTGAGGGGCTGGAGGCAGGCAGCCCACACATCCAGAGCTTAACCCTGATGGTCTGGGGCTGCCTCCTTCAGGCCCAGCTCTCACCCTGTTCCAGCTCAGCCAGCTTAGTTTTCTGGCATTAACATTCCTGGCCATAAGTCTCCACACAAAACACTGAATCCAGAGGGAGTGCTCTTAAAAGGGAGAGCTGCCTTTCCCAATTCCTGCTGAGCAGAGACAAGCTTCTCGGGACTGACTTACAGAATGGTCAGCATTTGAAGATTGGCTGGACAACCTATTTCTTGCTTTGGTTTTGTTTAGTTTTAACTTGTCCCTGTGGGTATTCAAATGGTCCTTAGTGTGCTCCAGGGGAAGGCAAGAAAGGATTTTATATTTATAGACTTGCCAGAGCTATCGAGTCCTAGCCAGTTAAAAAAAATCAAAAGAATAATGGAGGAGAAGGGAAAGCTTGACCTCATGAGCTTTCAGCGTTGATTAGTTTGTTGGTGTCAGGAACCTTTTCTTGTTCAGGGCAGACTAACTGTGAAATAACTTTTTTCCCCCTACTCTTTAATCTGTCTCCTGTGTTCCCAAGGGGAAGGAGGAGCCAATACCTGCCTTCCTGGAGTTCTGCTTCAGAGGAAGCAAGTGCATGGACTTGCATACCAGCAGCGAGGGGCTGGTGGGTTTGGGTTTTTTCCGAGATTCCTCTTCTCGGTGCCCTTTGGCAAAAGGCTGAACACCTTCAATTTCCCTCAAAATTGTGTAAGAATCATGCTGACACAAGCTGCTCTGGAGATGGTCAGAGGTTTTTCTCACCCTGGTGAGCACAGAAGAGGGAGGGAGAGTTGCAGAGATGGGCAGCATTTTTCTGATATTTGCCCTAGATTCCACCATCACAATCAGGCCTCCTTCACAACCATGGAAGTGGGTGACACATGCACTGAATCCCACCTCTTGCCCACTGCCATTCCTCACTCAGGATAATCCTGAGCTTCGTGGCACAGGGAAGAGCATAAAGGCTTAGGTTAACATGACCCCTTCATCTATATGAGACTGGTGAGAAACTTGCTGAATTTGCTTGGATCAGCTCTGTGGATCAGGCAATGATAGCACTCCCAAGCCAGCACAGCTGCAGGCACAAGGGGACATGCTTCATAAGCAGAGGCTATCTGAGGTGACAATGAACCAGAAACCCAAAGAACTGAGACTGATCAGACTCAACCGGATGCAAATAGAATTTGGGATATATTTTTTCAATACTCTTTTCAAAGTACATTGAAGTAATCTTATGAAGCAGACATCATGGGAATCAGCACATTGGTTTTCAGTGCTTTCAGAAAAAAAAAAAGTTTTGTTTTGGCTTTTTTTTAAATTCTCAGACAAAAAGTTCTGACTATTTTTGAGCAGTGATAACGTTTGACTGATCACCTGCATTTTCCACCCAGAAAGGCTTTGAACAAAAATGTGATCCAGTTCTAAATTAGAATCATATAAATACCTCAGCTATAGCAGTGAAATGAGTCACAGACATAAGTCACATGCGTAAGTGTTTTCAGAACCAAATTCTGAGATACTAAAATTTGCCAAGGGATGTGAATTCTTCATATGGAAACCACTCCAACTATATGGTGGAATACTTGTCTTATCTTTCTCCAACTCAGAAAGAGTTACCATCTCCTTAGTAAAAGTATCTTCTTTTAGAAGCTTCATACAGAATTTGGCTTTGAGAATGTTTGTAGGGTTTTTAACAAAAAATTATGAATATTTAATAATTAATAGAACTATGTAAGCTTATTGAGTCATCCTGGACTTTAATAAATTTGAAATATTTGGGGCACCAATTTCCACCTTATTGCTCCCCACTGGAGGTACATCAGAGCTTTAGTGCAATTAAAACGAAGCAGGAAATATTTTTAGCTAATTGCACTGTGCACCTTGAAGGTAATTTGAAGCCGCAGGCAAAAAAAATAAAATATCAGAAGGAGTAATTGAGTGCTGCAAGCTGGGAGTTTGTGTTTCTGGCTGCATTCTGATTTAAAAGGGTATAGAGACTGGGCATGGAGCTGAACAGCCTTGGCAGAAGGAGAGTGAAATCTCACCTCTGGAGAACAGTCCCAGGACGCATCACAGGCCAGCAGATCCAGCAGCCCTGCCACTGGCACAGGACCAGCTTTAAGAGGGTCACTGGAGAACATGTCCCTGAAAGGCATGTCAGGCTGGGAGAAGAGCTGGGGTCTCCTCCTTTTGCAACCCCACACAAGCACCAACATGTCCTTCCTGTACCTGGTCAGCAACTAGAAACCAAATTCTTACCCCTCCAGCCTAGCAGGCAGCTGTGGACTCTCATTTTTTATAGCAGATAGAGGAGCCACTGGTGGGGTGTATCCGGCAACCTCCTGGGAGGGCACAGGCAACTTAATTGTACCTGCTGAGATCTATGAGCTGGACTTGATTAGGGTCTTGATGTCATCCTAGGGGTTCGTCTGAGGAAAGGTAGAGGGGAGCAGGATCCCCATCTAACTGTCAGCAACAAAAACAGGAGAGTGTAGCACTAGTTTCATCGGCATTTTGGTAAGGTCTAGTCAATCTATAAAGGGAAAAAGCAGGAACAGCAGAGACCAGGCACAGAGGCTTTCTTACAGCTTCCCAATTAGACTTAGTTCTCAGCCATGTACATTTTTTTAATTAAACTGTTGGTACAATGCTCAGGAGATAGAAAACTCCTTGAAGACCTCTTGTAATGAAAAACCTTTCATTGTAAGTAGAAAGGCAAGCTTAATTTCCTCTCCCACCTAATATTCACCTGCAGCAAAAGCAGGGGCGAGCACTCTGTATGAGGCAGGATAAATGCTCCTCAGGGCACAGGACCCCACTGATTTGTGACTGAAAGGGAAAGAGGCTACATCTTTTGCTTCAAAATTAGCCATTTAACACTCATTTGACCTCTGCCATCACTGCTTCCCAAAATGACCTGAGTTCATTGCACTGATCTTTGCCTGCAAAGCTCGTGATTGGCAAAACAGAGCTTGGAGAGGGAAAGAGCCATGGCTATGTTTGCATGAGCAAACAAATCCTGGGTATTGCTTAGGAGGGTGGACAGAGCTGTGGCCACTCAGACCTTACCAAGCTGTTAGCTGCTCCCAGCTGCAACCTGGGGGTGGGCAGAGCTCCCTCCTGCAACCAACCCACCCTCAATCCCCACTCTGCCCAGCCCAGCCCAGCCCTTCCTCCCTCCACACACCTCCACACCTTTTTCGGAGCACCTCCACCACCCCTGTGACCCCCACCACACTGTGGCCACCTCTTCTGCCACTGCTCGGGGGCAGAGTGAGAAAAGGCAACACTGCTCAGGGAGCCAGTGACATTTTCTGACTGCCCAGGATGGCTTCTCCAGGAGCAGCTGCTCCGCTGTGGTGCTTTTTCATCCGCTGCTTGAGACTAATGGCTCTAGAAAAATAGATAAATCAGAGGTGACACAGCTATTGCTGCTTGACAATTTTTCATCAAACACGCTGGGGGAGGAGGGGATGACCAAAAAGTGACATTTTGACCAAACTGGATGTTTCTGCAGCAAATTTTCATTCGAGTAGATTACAAAAAGATATGCAAACAGCACAAATAACGTAACTGTCTTGATTAAAAATATTGGCCTTCAAAACACTAAATTGCTGTTAAAAATGGACTGGTTTTCAGATTGTTTAAAAAAAATGGCAAAAATTAATCTATTTCTCTGGCCACCTCCCCCACCCCAGGACTTGTTTTGTTTATTAACTAAAATATTCGCATGAAAGAAAGCCAAAATAATGACAATTTTCCTCCAGAAAATAATTGTCATTTTTCAACTAGCTCTTAATGTAACATAGTTAAATGAGAGCAATCCTAGTAACAGCACTGCACAGCAAGTAAGTCATACAATTATTTGAGAGAAGGGCATTGCAATTTGGAAGCTAATTTTTATCATCACCTTAAATTTATAAATGGGGAAAATGAGGCAGGGTCATCAAGAATATATATTTTAAAAAAAAAAAGACAACAAAAAAACACCAGAGAAAACATTAGCATTTGAAATGCTGGACTCCCATCTCCCTGTTAGATCACATTGGCTTCTCTGTCTCTGTGTGTGTGCAATTGTCTCTGTTGATATGCATGTACATGTAATACTCTGTATATATACATATGGATATGTTGGTGCGCATTTTCATTTATATAAAGATTCATATATACAATCTGTCTGATTTTTAACCTTCAGATGTTAGAACTGAAGCATCTGACAAAAACATTCCTCCCCCCTTTCTCCCCCCCCCNAAGTAGCACCCCAAGAGTCCAGGTAAATGTGTTGATGTCTGGTATAAATCATCAGGATTCTTTTAATCTCAGCATGGATGCAAAGTCCCCTTCACCGCACTGCCCTTCCCACTCTAACACGTTTGGGCTCCTAATCTTGGGCTCACCACACAGCCTTAGCAGTGGTTGTCATAGGGATGGAGTCTGTTTTGGAGAGCTGTGCCTCCGTTTTCCATCTCTGCCAGACAGCCGGGGCAGGAGCTGGGGAACAGAGGGAATCTCTCTGGATTGGTATTGGGATACAGTGAAGAGGAGGACTGAGGCATAAGGAAAACAGAGCCATCCAGCAGCACTGGAGGCAAAAACAGAGAGGGAAATTGCTATAGAAACAGTACAAAATGCAGGGGAGAAAACCACAGGCTGGAATTTTAATAATATTGATCAGCTTCAGAGGCAATAGCTGTGAAGATCTATCACCGGTAGCAAAAACATCTCCAGTTCCATCCAGTAGGTGTGCATGGCCACAGGCTCCAGCAGACAGAAGGACAGGATTCTGACTGCAGTTTTGGGTGCAAAGGGACACGTGTGAGAGATGAATATATGTTGTATAATGGTGAAGAAGTTGGCATATGCCATAATCAGGAGGCGTAAGTGTGAGCACAGGAAGCTGCCACTTTCCTGATGGAAGAAGTGATGGCCTTTGAGTTTCATCAGGGAGAGGTTTCTTTCTTCCAATACAAGAAAAAAGGTATAGAGAGGAACAGGGGAGACTTGACTAATAAGGAGTCAGAGGAGAGACACAGTAGAAATGATGTGGAACTGGAGGCAGTAGATTTCTGCAGTGGAAGAAGAACCCAACCGGGTAGCCCACCATGGTGGTGGCAGTTTTGGGATAATTGTGAAGGGCACAGAGCAAGTTTGTACCTGCAGCTGGCTGCACTTGCAGCTTAGCAGATGTACAATGATAGCTCTTGTGGCACTCACCAAATAGTCACAGACTGTTAGGCTTGTGCCACTTGCACAACCCTCTCAGGTCACCTACTTGCTGTAACGTTATCATGGAATCATAGTAAAGATTAGGTTGTACTTAAACTCTAAAAGAATTTAATTCAATCATTAACCCAGCACTGACAAGTCCACCACTAAACTCTGGCTCTAAGCACCACATCCATTCCTCTTCTAAATACCTCCAGGAGTGGTGACACCACAACTTACCAAGGCAACCAGTTCCAGTGCCCAACAAGCCTTCCAGTGAAAAAGTTATTCCTAATATCCAATCTAAACCACTCCTATTGCAACATAGGGCTGATTTCTCTTGCCCTGTCACTGGTTAACAGGAGAAAGAGACTGACCCCTATCTCTCTGCAACCTCCTTTCAGAGGGAGAGCGATGAGGTCTCCCCTCAGCCTCCTACTGCACTGAGCCCTGGAGAACACCACTACTGACCAGCCCCAGCTGGATGTCATTCCATTCACCAACACCCTTTGGGCCCAAGAATCATCCTTTTTTTTACCCAGGCAACAGTGCACCTATCCAAGCCATGAGCAGTCAGTTTCTTCTGGAAAATGCTGCAGGAAATGCTGTCAGAGGCTTAACTTAAGTCCACATAGACACATTCCCAGCATTTCCCTCATCAACTAAGCAGATCACTTTGTCACAGGAGATCAGGTTGGTCAAGCAGGACCTGTCTTTCATGAACCCCTGTTGGCTGGGCCTGCTCCCTTGGTTGTCCTGCATGTGCTGCATGATGGCACTGAGAATGATATGCTTTGTGAGCTTCCCCAGCATTGAGGTCAGGCTTGACAGATCTGTATTTCCCTAGATCTTCCTTCCAGTCCTTCTTTCAGATGGGCATTGCACTGGCTAACCTACAACAACTGGGACCTCTCTGGTTAACAAGACTGCTGATAAATGATGGAGTTGCTTAGTGAGCACCTCTGCCAGCTCCCTCAGCTCCCAGTACCTCACCATGGGCAATGAGTGTTTCCCACAATGCAGAGCTTATCCTCACAGTCCAGCCAGAAACTGCTGTTAAAAGCTTTACTGTGACAGAGGTGTTTGTAGCAATAGGTCTGCTGTGCTGACAGCACACGTTGCAAGGACATGACTAGATTTATATTTGTCTAACCAAGGCTTTAACTGAGATTCATTTCCCCTGATGGTATAGACCTACACTGCGACTATTCCCTTCACAGCTAGTCAGTCAAGGTTCTCATTATAACCGTGAGAGAGATACTGGTTCCTTTTGCCCATGACTCAGTCTTATCTGAAACAGTTCCTAAGCATGAGTGAATTGGGGCCTAAAATCCCAGTGTGTCTCCACTAAATGCTGTCCTAGAGTGATCTGTTCTTATGAAGATGCCTGCATCTTGAATTCCATCATTAGGACTTCAAGCCCTTATCTCTCTCCAGTGTTCAAGAACAGTCCCAGGATGTTAGGCACTTAGTGCTTCCAAAAAGAAGTTGGACGTTTACCAGATTTATTTGGCTATGATTTGCTCAGTGGAGCAAGACCTTGGACATGTCTCTAGAGACTATCAAATTGGCTTCTCCTGTCCACTGACTAGGTAGCTGCTGCAGACCCCTGCTTTAGAAGAGCAGCTTCATCTGGTGCTTGAAATACAGAGCCAAGTTAGGTAGACAGGATTACCACATGTAACTTTGGTATGAAAGAATATTTTCAAGTGGCTTTTCTGTTTTGGTTTGGTTTGGGTTTGTTTGTTGTTTTTTTTTTTTTCTGGTTTTTTTAGCCTCAGCAAGTCCAATCCTCCATCTATACATATGTATGTTTGTTTGTTTGTGTGTGTGTGTGTGTTTCATCTGCAGTGTCTGAGGGTGTCTGTGGAGGACAGGCAGAGGGATGGTAGTACCACCTCCAAAGCAGTGGTCACTGATTGACCACTCCCATCCTTCACACTCTGCAAATTAAACACTTTGCTCAGTAAAATTATAGCAAAGAACCTCTCCCCAGCTTGACAGTTGCCTGGATCTAGCACCCATGTGTAAACCCACTACCCACTAAGCTCCACTCCTGATCCTGCAGCTGGTGCTATCTTGTATTTCAGCCCCAGACAGGAGACGCGTGTTGTTGCTACTTCCCAGGAACAGAGCAGGATATTGTTTGCTCCACCAGATCTCGCCTGTTCCTGTTGCCTCCTTCATCCGTTCATTGATGGATGTTAAGGCCTGTTAACCCTTCCTTTTCCTGCCAGCACAGCTGAGGTAAGGAAAGAGAGAGGTCTTGCTGTGATGATGCTGACAACTCTCCTTCCTTCCCCAGCTGCTTGTTTTCCTGTGTTATGACATGGCCAGAAAGCCCAGAGGGGTAAGAGGGATGCTAGAGATCTTTTCCTCTTCCAGGAGCTGTACAGCTGACACTATTTGCTCTTGGGTACGTAGGGACACAAATTACAACAATTCTTCCCTGGGCCATCTTCAAAAGGACAGTTTTCCCCATCTTGGATTGTGAAATAACTGTAGACACTGATCTTGCATCTGCCTTGGGGGTACCAGTCTATAGTCTTTGTCAAACCCCAGGAAGCTCAGGCTGACACTTCCAGATCACCAAAAGGCAAGACTTTGGGGCCAAGCCATCAAGAAGGAGTCAGCTGCAACCAAGACAGCAGCCAACTGTGGGAAAAGTGTGGAGCTAAAGCCAGAGCTCAGATCAGGGGCTTAGTTCAGCATCATCTCTTGTCAGCTAAGCATAACTGCTGTAGCCAAGAAAGCATGTTTCAGTTCACAGAAACAGTAAAGAAACCCAAGACAAACAAAAAGCCAGGGAAGGAATTTTTGCTAGCAAGCATGCATGACTTCAGGATAAGAACTGCCAATAATATTCTTGTGAAACCCCAACACAAGGTGAAATTTCATTCGTGTGCAGTGACTTTTCAGAAATAGGCTGCGAGGAGAGATATGAGCCCTGCCAAAGGGACAGAAAGGCAATACCTGAGGAACAGGGTGCAGAGCTGCTGACTGAGACAAGTGTAT
>VXBQ01002168.1:0-19098 GCA_013400175.1 Phainopepla nitens
CAGCATCATAAAGTCACTCCAGAGCATTAGTCACCCCAGGACAGCTACTTATTATATTACTTCTATATACTTACCATTATGAACTCATAAATAGCTTCATGTACTTTCGTGTTTCAATTGATATATGCATTCTTAACACAGAACAGCCTGGAAAAAAATGGTATTTGTATCTCTGGCCAGGCTTTGGTAAGCAAAAAGTGCATTTTGTTTTCTCCCAAGTCTTTTTGGCGGAGTTTGTAGTTACTAAAAAAAAAAAAAAAAAAAGCAAGTCATAAGCAAACTGTCTATCTAAATTTGATATATATTTATATAGGGATGGTGACTTTTTCACTAGAAACACATTTTATGTGAAGTTTATTTAAAACAAACAGTGAACTGTCTATCCTGAGTCGTAACCACAATAACTGTAGTCCTTTTTGGTTATCTGAAAGCAAGCCTGCAGCAAAGGCAGGTGTGCCCAGGAATTAGGTGATATCTTGATACATATTACTTATGTAACTGTTGGGCAGACTGCTCTTCAAACGCAGTGCCATGAAACATACCAAGCCATAGCAAAGAGCAGTCTTGGATAGAGGTTTGGTTTCTGACTTCCTGTGCAGCAGAGATATACATCTTTTAATAATCTTAGATGTCTTAGCCGATTCCAGACTGCATTTTTTTTTTTGTAGGCAGCACTTAGCAGCCTCAAAATTTTCTGCAAAATACAGGAGAAGAGATAGGCTGGAGAGGTTCTCTAAGCAGCATGGCTGAATCTGGAGGNATTCTCCTAATCTTCTGAGTTTGTGTCAAGCAAGTTAACCCACAGGTTATATGGCAACCCTCAAGCTGCATAAAGTTACATCAATTACCTGTGATTACAGAGCTCTATTTGTGAGTCAAACTTCATTCATTTTCCTGTTATACATTTTCATGATTGATTTGTAGTAGAAGGACTGGATAATTCCTTGGCCAGGCAGAGACTTATGTGAAGTCAACACAAAGCGCTTCTGGACCAGTGCTTTTAAAAGTTCCTGGTGCTGTGTAGAGAGTGTCCAAGGTATAACAGAGCAGTAATACTCTGCTGAATGCACAGACAAAGTGACTGAAGTGGAAATTCAGCTTAGTATGAAACACTGAATCCAAGTATTGCAGGCTTGTATTTTAAATTGAGATGCATTCTATTCTGTTTACTCACTGACAATAATGTAAGAAGAATTACCAGAGTAATATGCAGTATTTTGCTTGCTTTTAATACCAAACACCATGTTTCATTTTTCACAGGAGCTGGGAAAATATGGTGTCCTGTTTTATAATGCTTGTTTCATGGTGATCCCAACAGTTATTATTAGCTTTTCTACTGGAGACTTTCAGCAAGTAAGTAGCAATATTGCATATCTCAGACTGATATGTAATTTTGTTCAGATTTCATTTGGGGAGTGGGAGGGCCTTTTTTGTGTGTTTCTGAAGAGGTAATCCTGCCTCTATGTTAGTGACTAGTGTTTGAAAAGTGTGAGTTGAACTTGTTCTTCACAGGTAAGAACTTGTGATTATTCACTTAAGGAGAAGCTGAATTTGTGTGATAGTCCTTATTTGAGTATTTGTCTATGAGCTAGCAGCTAGCATATATTCAGGGACTCCCAGCTAGAACAAATGATTGAGAATCCATCTGCACTGTGTGATTTGCCACATGCTCTTAAACAAGATTGCAACTATACAGACAATTTCCAGTCCTTCTCTCATTCTGATGTCCAGGGCAGATTTCTGTTTAGTCTCAGTCTAGTTTGCTAACCTACATTTTGCATTCTCATAGAATGAGAGCAAGATTCTCCCCAGGTAATCTTAATACAGTATCCATAGGCACTATGTCCTGATACATAAAGTATCAGACGACAAGGTTTTCCTGGCTCCCTCACAGACTTGCTGAGTTGCCTTTTTCATAATAGTTAAATGAGTCTAGTTACTCATATTCCTTTCTTGAAATGTTTTACATTTACCTCCAAAATTCTTTGGAGGGTGTAATAAATCATTCCAATGTTCTTAATTGTATGTTGTTGTGCCTTAAACTCATATGATTTTGTCATTGTGTTCTTCGAATTCTGCTTTAAGCAGAAAAATTATGATTCCCTGAAAGTGCTGGTATTAGGTCTGCTGTGAATGTGAAATTTCTTTATGTCATCAGTCCAGCACGATCTTGTGTCAGTTTAGGAAAATGCAGCTGCTGCGTATCTTGGAAAAAAGGCCCAAGTTTGTATAGCTGTAAGATTTCAACTGCTTTTCCAGGGTTGAAGATGTTTTGGGAGACCTGGTCAGAGAAGTTTACCTTGTTGCTAGGTTTACTTAGGCAAAAATAAGGAGTGTGTTGTGCCCACTGGCTGATTTGCTGTAAACAACTTAATGCTCAATTACCTGAAGAAAAGAAATATCTATTAGAGAAATACATTGTGCTTGCTGTGCATTACATTGGTTTGGTCACTTAATAATAGTCCTATTAGATGATGCAGATAACTAGGGCCAGTGTGACACACAGAAATCAAATTACAGAGAAAACAGAGAAAATGGAAAAATACCGATGGCAAGTCAGCAAGTGATTGTAGATAACCCTTGTACTTAGCAGATTTTCAGACCAGTTTTTACCCTGGCAGAGCTTCTTGCCTTGACCTGTCACAGCATATGTCTTTTGCTGTGAAGTCAAAGCATCAGTACATGCTTCTACTCCCCTAGCTAGTCCTGTAATATTGTAGAGATGGCAGTTAGTCAGTGAATGCCTGAGTTACTCATTTCTCCTTCACCAGCTGGCTCACTGTGAGGACAGGAAAGCATGATGCAATGTAAGGGGAAGGAAGCCCCAGAATGGCTCTCTGTTATACTCTGCAGTTCGTTGTTGCACACCAGCAAAATTCTAGCAGGGCAGAGCTGCTCAAGATCCTTTTTACCTGTTACGTCACATGGTGGAGGCTCAGCTGGCTGCAGCTCAGCATGGACTAACAGCCTTTATTCTGTTCCTCAGGGATGTGTTCAGCCTTAGATGAATTTGGTGTTTATGCAGCAAGTGTAAGCTACCCAGATCAAAATGAGGCATATCCAGGAGTTACTAGAGGTGGAAAAGAATCTTGATGTATTTCTTAGTGACTGTGTGGAACTGTGTGTCTGCTGCACTTCACTAGGGATGATACTTCAAAGTGATTAAGCCTTTTCATTGATCTTTGTTGTTGAGAGACCTTAGTAATACTCAAAAACACAGGCTTGGGCCTTGAAAGCTGCTCATTAATGAATCTGAATCTGTGGTGTGGAAGAAATTTAGAGGAAATTATTTACGTATTTGCTGTTTCTGTGTAACTCACATCAACACCATTCACGTGTTATTATTCATGATGTTAGTATCTGTCAGTAAATACCAAAGCACAGTTTTCAGTATTGCATTGATGTTCATTGCTTACAGTGTGTGTTTGTGTATCTGCACTGCTCTACGTGTTACAAGTACATGTCTAGTGTCATGACTGCTGTCATCCTGTTGTCTTTTAAGTTAGGTGCATTAAACTGTTTCCAGAAGTAATATAAATGGTTCATAATTTTGGTAGAAATTAAATGTATTTTGTGAGTTTACATTCATATTAAGTACATTTTGTATGTGTTGATTATATAGCACATAATTCTCTCTCTCTCTTTTATTTAATAGGCAACACATTTCCAGCACTGGACAAATTTTTTATTCGTCTTTCAATTTATTCTTTCCTGCTTGTTGGGGTAAGGACATGGAGGAATCAAGTAGGTTGTTTTTATGACAGTGTTTCAAATTGCAAATATCAAGTGTAAGACTCACTAATAACTTATGTTAAAGTTGAAAGAAAATGTTTTTTCCCCCAGGTTATGTCTTAACTTTTAATTATTTCTAATGTTGTAAATAACAGTTCAGTGCCATCTGGATTTTTGACCTCATAGTACAGTGCTGAACAACGTGGCATTTAGCTTTGTATTCTCTGTACCCTATCTTCTGTCTGTCTCTTCCGATCATCTAACTTTTTTGCAGTTAATAGCATGTAGGTCCTTGAGTATAGGAGCTGTTTCAGGGTGTTTGTTCTTTAAAGCAGCTGGAAAAGTGTGGGAGACTTAAAGGTAATGAAACAATGCTGTGTTCCTGTTAAAACTGCAGAATCAAAGGAAGAATGAGTTGCATCCTGTTCTTCTCTTCCACATCATAACCAAGGGGGCAAACTAACTTCAAATATTGACATATAAACAGCACAGAGAAAAGGGATGACTCTGCTAGAGTTCAAGTAGCATATTTTAACATATATTTTGAAAATTCTGTATATGCACATCATTAACTTAAAACAGAGATTCACAGAAATTCTTTTATAAGGGTTTGAAACAGGTGGGATTATAGATCCCAAAAAAACAATGATCCAGAAAATGTTGAACATCTTGAAGTAATACTAAACTTCTTAGCTCTCTGAGAGGCATTTATAAAATTTTCTCTTTTGTTTAGGTTTCTCTTGATGTATTCTACTGTCCTGTGCAGTCATTACAATTCTGCACTCACAACAACAGTAGTTGGTGCCATCAAGGTGAGTTATGGACCAGAAGAGGGAAATATAAATGCTCAAATAGACAGGAAAGAGCATTGGCTCAGTAGTGATCTTGATTTTACTTTGAGAAAATGAAAAAATGAGAGCTAATACTGAGACACTGCTTGTGCCAAACAAGGTCACACCACAAAGTGACCCTGTTCTCTTGCACTGAAAATCAGGTATGCTCCACAAAACATTGTAAGTATTGATCTATTTTTCTTTCTCCTACAAGAGGAACTGGAGCAATTTTAATTAAAAATGTACATTTAGCCACGTTTCATCAGGCACTATCCCGTGCCTCTGTTGTTTATTAGGTTATTATGTGTTAGTCAAGATGTCCTGATGCAAATCCAAGTGAACTGATCAGGCCTAACCTTCTTTTACTTTGGGTCAAACTAATTTCCTTTGCAGCTGATACACAGGGCTTTCATAGATACAGAATGACTAAGCTGAAGTACAGAGTATGCTTTATGGTTAAATGCCTCAGCCTTTGTGTGAGAACTTGTGTTCTAGCTGAACGTACTATTTAATTTTGGCTTGTACAAATTCTGGTCAATTTGATCAACACCAAAACTGAAAAAAAACCTGCAAAAAAACGGCACCAGTCTTAAAAACCGAACCTTGTACCCTCACAGTTTTCTTTAACCCAGTCTAATTTAAAACCATGCATCTTGCTTTGTATTGATGAGGATAGCATGCCTAGGACTGCCCATGTGCTTTTTTGTAGGCTAGTTTAGAGAGAAGCACAGAACTGTAAAGCTGAAGGAGCTTTAGTAAAGATAAAACTTAAGCAGCTGTGGGTGAAACATTTTCAGAACTCAGGCTAGCTGAGGCACAGGAATAACAGTACTGGAAATGCTCCCTCTCATGACTAAGGAAAACAATACGTTCACCCTTACAAAATCTGCAAAAGGAGGGCGGTACTTCTCTTTATACATTCTTTTTCTTTTTTGAAAGCTGCAAGATTAATCTAGTTGTTTTCATTGTGTGGTCCTGAAAGCGTTCTTTTAAATTTCGGTCTGCATCAAACCATTAAGTCAGGGCAAGGCTATTTCTGTTTTCTAAGCTGGAAAGTCTTTGACACCCTTTGAACAACTTTAAAGTTGAGAAGCAGGTTATGATGCAGCAGTCTCCATTAGACACTGGTAGACACAGATGTCATTGTCCAGGCTAGCTGCTAAAACATTTGAAAGCAGCAAAGTGTTGGTAAAAGGATCAAACATGTCTGCATCTTTCTTTCTGTCTTTAGGGGACTGTTTTTCCAAAACTTAATGCGGGTGGGTGAGAGGTAGAATCTTTAACTTTAAACTGTGCCTATCTTGAGGCTGTACCAAGTGATGTCAGTGCACATTTAGTTGGAAAAGTAAGCAGATAACCCTCTTAAGGTAATAATGAAGAACTTTTACTGTGACTTTAAGACATCCTTTTTATGCTGGAGGACCCAAAACCCATTTTTATGAAATGGAATTTGAGTTCCAAAGACGACGAAGAAATAAATTTCAATAGGTCGCCTTAGGTTTATTTTGCCTAATATCAGATAGCTTTTTTTGTTCCCTAGAAAGCCACTGTGCATTATATACATTTAGAAAACATACAGATTTTATTATTTTTGTCATTGCTACATTTTTCCATAGGGCTGACATCCCATGAAATGAATTTAAAGGCATATTTTAGAGTGGTCAGCAACAGAGTATAGCTATTTCCTCAGAAAAGTGAATTAGTTAATATCACTTGTATTCATGGAGATGAAATCTGACTTAAATAAATGCATGACTTTTGTTTCCTTTCAGAATATATCCATTGCTTACATTGGAATGTTGATTGGCGGAGATTACATATTTTCCATGTTGAATTTTGTAGGGCTAAATATTTGGTAAGTGAAACTTGAATAGTCTTTATTTATTAAAGCAGAAGATTTCTCGGGGAGTTCTGGTTTTATGTTTCCTTTGATTGGACTTATTTGGTTGATGGAGTTTTGAAACTACTGGTCTGAAGAAGCGCTGCCTCAGGATGTAAAGTTCATTACAGTTAGTTATGTCTTTTCATGTCTGTTTTCAGATTTTAAATCTTACTGTGGTAAGACCTAATTGTGGAAATATGCTTGCAGTTTTACTGTGTGGAATTGAATTGGTTCTTTTTTCTTTTGCTCTGAGCAGCAGTTCTGAGCTGCAAGGCTTCCAAGTAAAAGCCAGGTGCAGTGTGGGAAGTGAGAACACTGAGTGAATGAGTTGTGCCCATTGAATATAAAAGTTCTACCTTGTGAGTTGTTACTTTCTGTGCTTAGATGATCTTCTGTGTATATGAATCTCTGTGTGAACAACAGGTAATTGGTCTGCTTGGGGCTGCTTTCTGAGATGGATTACATAGCTGTGAGGCCCTCCTAGTTTATGATAGCTGGTGTTCTTTAGCTCTTCAGAAAGAAAGGTAGGTACCTATGAAATGACACCTGCAACATCAGATATCTTTGACACCATTGTTCATTCTCTTTTTTTTAGTATGGCAGGAGGACTGAGATACTCATTTTTAACATTAAGAGGAAACAGCAAGCCTGCACAACCTGGGGATGAAGAGAATGCACTTCCAGAGTTAAAGAGTTAGACAAAATGCCTGCCTTGAAAGAGACTGAAGTTACAAGTTTGTTTAGCATTGCCAAGACCTTAAATAAGTATATGCTGGAACATCTTTGGAACGACAAAAAAAACTACCTCAGTTGTCACTGACATGCACACAATTCACTGGCTCAGAAATACTCTTGCACACCATGTTTTTTACATGTAAACTAGTTTGATTTTAGCTTTTTTTTTACTCTGAAAGTCATTCTATAGGAAGGAATGCTATGAGCAAAACTCAAGTTGTAAGTTTTTGCATTTACCTGTACTTGGGTGCTATTTCAACAAGACCTTTGAGTTCTGTTCAGTGACTTCCTGTAGTTTCTTGAGGGAAAACTCCCTGTAAAAATCATGAGGCTTGATTCACCATTGCCTTATGACACGTGCAATCCCTTCATATCAGAGACGAGATGAAAGATCGTAGTGGTTCAGATTGATTTCACACATGTATTTGCTCTTGGGTAAGTGGTATAGAACATATAGGGCAAACATATTTGCCCCCAGATTATTCCCTGTGTAAGTGTCAACTGAAAAATTCAGGTTATGTCTATGTGTGTACATTGTCTAGGCATTCTCTCTCTGTGTTTTTCTCCTCCTCAGTCACACCATGGTGTTCTGCAGCCGTTGTCACTGTTGTTATAAATGAACCCTCATAACTTTGCAGCTAATCAAGTAAAGCAGGGAAACGACAGGGGATTTTTCAATATTTAAAGATTCGTGTGTGTGTGTGTGTGTGTGTGTGTGTGTGTGTGTGTGTGTGTGTGTGTGTGTGTCTGTGAGCCAGTACCTACAAATCTATTTTTGTTAAGGTACTTTTTTCTTTTTATATCACAGTCCCATCCTCTCACATTTTGTCTGTAACCACCTTGCTGCAGAGAAGCAGTACTACTATGTACAAATATAGTAGGGAAGGGGAACATAGATATGTGGAAGGCTGACTTGTGTTTAAATAAGGAGAAATGGCTAGTGTCCTGTTGTGTCTTTTATATACAGTAAAAGCTTGTCTGGTATTAGCTTTTGCTTTCATTTCTAAGCAAGGTATCGTAATGAGCCTGGGGATTACTACAGTAGGCTCAGCTGGTACAGTGGATAAGAGACCCAGACTGATGGTCTGAGTTATCATCTGGGACAATAACATCCATATCTCAATAACACCCATATTTCAATAACACCTGTATTCTGTATTTCTTTCTTTGAAAATACTTGATAATACTTACCTGTTTCTCTGAGGATAAAGTGTTAACCTTTGAAAACATGATAGGAGCATTGAAGTGTTGGAAAACAGCAGAGAAATTAATCTTGTTGAAGTTCTTCATTCCCTGCAAGTATGAGCCAAGATTTTTGAAAATAATCAAATCAAAAGAAGATTTTGAAAGACTTTGTAATGGAACCAGGGTGGTTTTATGACTTGTTTGATCCTCACTTGAGTTAAAATACAGCTAAGAAAATCTGAAAAACATTATTCTCTGTGTAGCACATCAATGACCAGTCTGAATTAGATCTAGGAAACTTGTGGGTAACTCACACCAGAAGCTTCAAGGAGTGACTGCCTGCATGGATTTGAATGGCAAGAGGAACAGTGACTGCAGATACTGGAAGTGGCATTGAAAGACACAGTCAAAGTGGGAAGAGAAATCTGAGCTACCCATTTTCTCACAGCTGGCTAAGAATGTGACTTTCATTTTCTATCTGCTGAAGACCTGTGGAGAGAAAGTGTTGCTGCAAATATTTTTCAGTGATCTTCTGTTTTTAAATATTTCCTTTCTGCTTAAAAACCTTCAATATTTTTGAGTGTATTCTTTCATAAGTCTCCTCTTTCTTCAGATCATCTCTACCCCCACAATTTCAATTACTGAACCTTAACTCTCTGCCTTGAGACAAGGTATTGGAAGGTTTTCATTAATTGTGAAATTACTATGAGTGCCATTTGATTGCAATCTTGATAAACACACAAAGGCACTTTCTAAATAAGGTGTAGTTCCTGCAAAGGAGCACTTAACATATGCATATAATTCATTGATATTTTGCTGTACCTTTTATAAATAAAATATACAGATTACAGTTTTAACAGGTGTTTTGTTCGGGTTGGGGTTTTTTTTGTGGATGGACGCATATAATTGTCCCAAGCATATGAACAATAAATATTTTCTTTTTTATGATTAACTGCTATAGTGTACTTAAAGTAGTTTTTTTTAAATTTCACTCTGTACCATAGTGGAAGTGATTTTATTTAATTTCTTGTTCATAGAATGTTTCTCAAGTGCTTCAGACTTAGGTTTCTCACCTGAAATACAGACCTGATAATCATAGTCTTTATGACAGTGCTAGTCAGAACTATTTAAAAAATAAATCTGGGAATAACAAGAAGTAGGTACTATCTAGAAGTACTTGCAAGTGCTTGCATGCTTTCACAAACTCAGCTTCAGTCACTTAATGTTTTCCTTTGTATCTGAGATACTGTTGATTCCAGCAAATTTGCTGATTAAAATTCTGGAAATATGGGCTCAACCAGGCACAACTATCATGTTAGAATTTAGGAAATTGCATGGCTGTTTCATCCAGAACCTCAGTAATTGTGTCTTTCAGTTTATAAGATAGGAACTTAAAACCAATTTTCTTTTAGGCTACAGCTGCTTACTTTTCTGCAGATTTCATATTAATGAAATTAAGGTTTTAAATATGACATTCGTACCATTAGAGTTTTCAGGGTGTATATACAGGAAAACATACATAGAAAAAGCAATATTGTCCTGTACATTGACCTGTTCATGCTCTAAATTTTGTGGGGATTTTTTGGCAGTGACCTGGCTGTAGTGAAGTGAGATTAAGTGAGAGAATATGGTGACCCAAGGAACTTTCTACCTGTTCACTGTGTAAAGTTCTTGCAGTGGTTCCTGTGGAAGTCAGAGAGGCAAAAAAAACTTACCTCAGAAAAAAAGACTGGGCTCAGTGAAGGATTCGTCACATTCTTAAGAATTTATTAATTTTCTTCTCATTATCTTGGCCTAATTTACTCATATTGGGCCCACGAAGTTCTGTGGACCTATATGAGACTCATTACCAACCACAGGAAAAGAAAATGGAAACAGAACATGGAAGTCCAGAAGAGAAGACTGACAGCTGTGGAAGATTGTGTTTTGATTCCATCATCAAATAGAAGAGATTCTTTTAAATTTTGGGGGCATTAATTTAGAAAAAGTATTCAGCATTATTTTTACATGTGGGAAACAGGGAAACGTCTTCAAATTTAAAGAATTCATTGAATAGTGAGTGATTCTTTGGGTTAATCATGAGTGTTTGTAAATACTTTCGCAAATTTAATATTCAAAACTTTTTTATTTATTTGACCAGGCTAACTTATGAGGTAAGGTAGTATCTGAGGGGAAAATTAAGACAGCTTTAGTGTGAGGAAACTGGGTTGTTGTTAAGCGAAGACAGTAATGATTTTTTATCTTCTTGTTACAGATACAGTGTTACCTTCCTTGTTATTCAGACATTAACTTTACTCATAAAGCATCTGCACAATTGTGGGTTTCTGTCTGAAGGTGTCGGTAATGTAACATGATAAATCTTTTTTCCTTGTATCAGTGTGAATTTGTCCTGCAAATGTCTGGGCTACAATTTAACTCTTCACTGCAAGAAGTAGTGTTGATCTCTGTTTGGACTATTCTTTTTCAAAGGTTTGGTTTAGATCCATCTCTGGTCTCATGGTAAACAATGACAATAAAATTAGTTTTTTGGGTTTGTGTAGTTTCCAGAAAAGGAGTGAAACCTTTCCCCTAAGGTCAGCATCAGAAATCATTGTTTAGTATTAGTTTTCTCAATAGCTTACTGTCTTGGTTTTAAAGAAAGGTACCTGCTAGGGAAGGCAGGATCCTCCCCTCTCCCTGAGTTATTATAATTTTGAAATTAAGGGGCTTTCAGGGAAAAAATATGGGAACAGTTCTTTTCTAGTACGTATAACAAGGTAAACAAAACAACAATAACTATGGCATTAACAACAAAACAGAATCAGGGACCCAGTGGCAGAGACGGGAGAGGTTGGAGGGGAGGCTTTGCTTCACAAACCCCCTGCGGGCAGCCGATCCTGCGTGCTCAGCAGGGCTCTGAGGAACACAGAGCTGGAAGGGCAGGAATGAGCAGAGAAGCTGGGGCAGGGGATGGATGAGATGGATCAGCAGCTCCCGGCGCTGGCTGCACTGCAGGATGGCCCAGCAGGGCAGGAGGTGTGGAGGGACCCACAGAGGAAGGAGAAGAAGCAGCAGCAGCAGCTCCGGCCGGGTTATGGTGACCTCCTTTTCCAAACAACCTCCGAAGGTGTTCTCAACCCCAGCCAAAGAGCAGATGAGCCAGCAGCTGCCTCTGCCTTCCCTTTTACCTGCCCAGCCAAACTCTTCATCTCCTCAAGCACTCGTAAGTACCAGCAGAGTCCCCCTCAACTAATGGGGAAAATTCTATAGGTAAAGAGGAACAAAAGGAAGGACGTCTAACCCCCAACATTTACAAATATGGGTGTAATGTAGTGGTGTTATTCTAATCTAAATCCTGGACATTACCTGGAAAAATGAAGTCATGTGACTTGATTAATCCTCTCACTTCTCTGCCAAGGCTCAGAGACTAACAGTGTACTGGAAAGAGGCATTTTCCATGCCGAGAGTCCCTGATTCATACAACCTCACTACCTTCCCTCGCCATGGAGGTGTTCCAGCATCAGCTACTCAGTCTTGTTGGGGCTCTGATCTGTTTCTGTGCTCCGGTAAAATGCATCAGATTTATGAAAGACCTTTTCCCAGATATCTGGGGTCCTTTACCTTGGGTTTTCTTTCGGTCACTGGAAGAACAGGCAGGTAAAGGAAACTGCTTCACCTTCTACGTGTAATTGGGTGGTGGATTGTTATGTGACTAATCAGGAAGGGTTTTCCTTGCATTTCTTTGCCCTATTCATTCAGAATGAAACGCAGTTTCTGATATGTGTGGTTTGCTTGGCTCCTTTTTCTTGTCTCTTAAAGCTTTGGGCTTATGAGCCTGAGTGTTTTGTGTACTTGAGGAGAATAGAAAACTAGTCAGACTGGTAACAGCTCACACCTGGGTGCATAGATGTGAATTCTCTCCCTGTTGCTACTTCTGATGTTTTCTCTCTGCTGCAAATGCTTTTATTTTAATAGCATTGCCCAGATCCTCAGTTTTCTGGTCCATGAAGCTGCTAGTTATATCTAGCATATGTTCTCCAGTTTTCAAAGCAACTTTTCTTGTCCCTGTTGATGTTGCTCCAGTGTGTTCTTTTCCAAATTGCAGACCTATCCTTAATGATACTGTTAATGAACTAAACAATTGTCCCTTGTTTTCTCAGTTTCACAGCTAATCTGCAATGGGCAAATTACAAAAAAAATATAATTTCCTATTCCTTACACTTGCAAACACATTTTGAAAGTTTTATCTGAAATAACCAATAGGAGGGAAACTTATATAAATTAATATAAACCACAAGTTATGGAAAGTATAAGGAACACCAACGGTTTAATTAAGAATCAGGAGCTCTAGGAGGCTGCAGGAGGAAGAAGATCTCTGTGCTGTCCCTGTGACTGCTGCTGTGCAGAGTCACTGCAGCAATACCTTCCTATTCACCCATGGTAGCCAGCAGTAAGGGCAGGCTGGCCTTGTATTGTGTTGTACCAGCCTTGCTATTGCTGAGTGTGACTGAGCAGTACATTTTCTCCTTGGTGTCTTCTTTCTGAACTGGCTCCCTTTCTGGAAGATACACAGCAATGAATCATGAGTGGCTCTCTTCAAGGGCTGAGGTGACCGGGTGACAAAGAAAATCCTGTGACATGCAAGAGTTTAGATATGATTTCTTCTGCTCATAGATTATAAAATGTATTTCACAGGACAAGAAAAAAAATTGATTTTTGAATTGATTTATAGGATTTTTGCACTAGTCTTTTCATTATGCATTGTTTAAAGACATACTTACCTTATGACTTCCATTACTGAGAATGGCAATACAATAACTGCTTTTGAAAGAACATTGAATGTAGGAAGCTCAAAGACCAATACCAAGTATTAGAGTTTAACATTCGGCACAGTTGTGAAAAAAGTGCCATGGGAGAGGAGGGAAAATGCTGCCTCCTGTCTACTCACTGAGTTGCAGTTCTAAAAAGGAAATGAGAAGGGTCTGGTGAATGCATAGATCAGGGGAATGGAATGGGATCAAAACAAGGAGAGCAAGCATCAAAAATGCCTAAACATTATTATCATGTCTCTGAATGAAGTCCTCTGTTTATGCAGCTTGCTGAACTAATTTTCTGTGTGAGCACCTGGTGATACTCATTGTTCTGCTTCACTTGTGCTGTATGGGTTATGCAAGGGTAAATCCCATTAAATAGCCAGCTATAACATGTGAATGGCTGCATTATGCCATAAGAAAGAGTAAACCCACTGCTGTCTTTTTTTTTAAACTTGGCTGGAGCTGGATAGATTTTGTGGAACATTTGTTCCTTATTTTTGGCATTTGTGGGATGACTGAGAGACTGAAGAGCTTTCTTCAAGCTGAGATGGACCATCCTTTCCAGGTGGTCCCTTTGATTGAAGCTGTGCTCAGCTACTGCTCGGTGGGACAGATCCCAAACCCACACCATGTGAGCTCATAGCTTGGCACATCATCTTGCTGGTTGAAGTAGAAGCACACACTTCTGTGTGGCTTGTGGATAAATAAATCTGATCCTGCTGTTTTAACATTTGTGTGCCTTCAGAGTTTCTGGCTCAGCACTGCTGTCTTGCTGCTCTGATGTCAGGGTACAAAATTCTCCAATGTTCTTCTGGTGCAGGTTCCTCTGGTGTTTTGTGCAGTTATGAGGGCAAGCCTTGTTTGATGGGCACAGTCTTCTAGAGTATTAATTCTGACGTCAAGTGATGCATTTCTTTCTGATGTCCTGGGCTCAGGCATGGGCTGATAAGGAGTCACAACTAATGTTAGGACTCCACACTTGGTAGCATACACTACAGGATTCTAAGGAGAGCCTTTGGAAGGCTAATGGAATGTGGTCCCATGTTCAGTTTCATGTGGAGATCCTAGTAGGTGGTTCATAGGGTAAAACTCAGCAGACTGAGGTGCAGAGAGAGGTTACAATATCTGCAGGTTCTGTACTCTTGTTTCCAAGATTTATGCCTAGATACAGGACTCCGCAAAGTCTCTTAAGCTCAAAAGCTGCTGCCTGGGGCTGTGTGAAGAACCTGGCAACCATGAGGTCTCAGAACACTACTTTGTTGATGCCAGGACACAGACCTTTGGTTTCACAAACTTGTATTGAGAGGCAAGCACACGTAGAACTCTAGCTTTTTCTCTTCTGAATGAACATCCAGGCTTCCCAGAAGGCTCTACATGTATTTTGAGTAGACAAGTTATTGTGAATGACTGACCTTCTTGAGGGTGATGACCCTGACCTTTTAACCAACTGTTGTGATATCAGAATACTGGAATTTTGGATCCGGTTTGCTATATGTAGTTGAAAAGCCAGGCTTCTATTACACTTGGTCCATGAGTTCTTGGGCTGATAGGGTTTTAACTCACTAGACCTACAAGAAGAAACAAAAGCAAGTCATCTCTGAGCCTGCTGTTAGTCTGTCACATCTCTACTCAAGGATTTGAGGTACTGATGCAGTCTTGTTTGTTCTGCTTTTATGGTGTAGTAACTGCAGATGTGCTTTATCATCTGTTACTGACATAGCACCTCAGACATACTGAGTTTATGGACAAGGCATGTTCTGAGATTTATGGTTTGGTCTCTTTACATTTCTCGTGGGATGTCAGGGCATAAGCAGGGTGTGTTTTGGCTCACGTGGTCAGCATTCTTATTTCTGTTAATAGTTTATCACTCTGTTATAACTGAACACAAACATCACAGTGCTTGTGTTCAATTAGTGTTTTAGCAGACCATTTTGAGACAGACTTCATTTGAGATTTATTCATTTCCTAATTTAACAGTTCTCAAATCTTAAATATTTGTTTCTTGAAATTCTGTGTAGTATTACCATCAGTATAATTCCTATTAAATTCGATCTGAGTTTTCTTGCTCTGGTTGCAAAGCATTCTATTTTCTCCACTTGATCTTGGATTTATTCCTGGAAATACTGCTATTCTCCTTGCATTGCACAGAGCATGCACAGCTAGCAGACAAATTGCAAGATTATCCTGCCCTGTCATCTGAGTTCTGGTCTGCTGGAGCAAAAACAGGGTTGAAATATTTGAATCATACTTAGAATGAGTAAGTCTTTGATTCATAGGGACCCTGCAGTTCTGAATACTAGTTGAAGAAAGATGAAAGGAGGAACACAGATTGTATCAGTACAGTCCTAGAGAAGAGAGAAGAATCTCTTTTCTAGGAAGTAGAAAATTACTATTGGTAACTACAGATTCCAGAAATAATTATTAAGGACTTAAAATTATTATATCTAATGATTCATGTAGAATATTAATAATTTGACAAGGTAAATGTAGCAGTCACATGTATAGTTTGAATTTAAAATCTATCTTGACTTTCATGAAGCTTTATTATTTAAGAATAGATTCAGATTGAGCTGTAAAAACATGCTAGAAAATGCAGAGGGACTTAATACTCATTTATTGTAGGTATAAACTTTTTAGTCATGCATTTTTGAGATTTCAGAGTGATGATTCTGCTTGAATTTTCTTTATCATTAGCCCTATTTCTAAATACTTAATTGTAATGATTCAGTATGGCTGGGGTTGGTAATAATGATCTTACATTTAGGCAGAATCTCAGGAGCATTTTAGTCCTTTGCCACTGGGAGTCAGGATTTCCTAACATATGCAGCTTCCCATTACGCAGTGCAGGGAGCCAGTGCTTAATCTTTACTGTGAAGGCAAGCACCATTCTTTAACATCAAAGCCTTTGTATATTAGGAAAATTCTTTGTCTTAAAGATATCGACACCAAAGTTTACTATCATTCGAAATATTAGGCCAGATTTAAACTTCCCTGCAGGTGGCCAGGGAAATCAAAGCGCAATTCTTGTTTTCTTGAGGGTCTGTTTGTATCTCATGGTAACTACAATGTTCTACAAAACCTGTTTCTGGAAAGGAGGCACATTTTCTATGTGGGTGAGGAAGCAAAACAGACTTGTCAGGTGAATGGCCTCCTTTGCCTTGAGAAATGCCTTATACTTCTGGTTAGTCTGGTGCACGGCAGCAAGAGAGGTCCTCTCACCAGATGTGTAACACTTTTATATGATTGCCCTAAACATGTACTTTTAGGCGAAATATGATGCAACCTTAGCAGTAAGAATCCTTTTATATTTAGGTTTTAACAGGGCATTTTCTATCAAAATGATGCCTTAAGCTTTAGCTTTTGTATTTCTCAGATTCTGTGCTGACTCAGTGTGTAACTCTGAACTTCATATAAAGTGCTAGCAAGTTCTCCTCACAGTTTAGCTACACGAAACAATCCTTTTCCAGCCTGGGAACCAAGGACACTCTTGCAGCTTTGGGCCCAAAAAGTGCAAACAATGGCAAAGCACTCTAGGAGGATGAGACTTCATAACCTGAAGCTGTAATTGGACAATTTACTGTAAATAGTTACATAAACTGTAAACTTCATAAATTGTAGCTGCAAATGGACCAAAACTGATGGAAGTGTGAAAACTTGTGACCAGGTTTCCATCTTGTGTCCATATTGGGTCCATCTTGGACAGAACCACAGCTGGCTCTTGTTCTGCCCAAGATGTATCCTTTGAAGGCCTTTAAATAAATACCTACTTTATTTCTTTAACTCTGTCTAGCCTCTCCTCCAGGACAGCCTCTCACAGGCATCAAAATGAAATACAGAGACAAAGCTGATATGATACTGAGAAGCCCAGAGAAGCAGAACTTTCTTTTAATTTTGTATATTACATGGCTGGTAATTGATCTTGGGTCTGAAGATTTAAAAATTATAACAATCCCTATCCAAACACCCCCAAAGGACAGAAAGGAGCAAGTGACCCTGGAAACAGAGACTATATCTCTGACTGAAAATGACTTGAGTCAAATTCCTTACAGACAAAGGAAAATCTACCAATATGTAGGCAATTATGGTTCTCTAGTTGAGAGCTTCAAGCAGAGTACTTGAAGCAGACTTTTGAAACCCCAAAGCACCCAAGTCTGTGCAGGTATCTTTGGAGACCTGATCAATTATGTTAGAGAGATCTCCACAGCACAGAACTCTGAGGAAGGCTGAAAATGCAAAAGGTTGTGGCTGATGCCTTTAGCAGGGCATCATCCCCTTGTACTCTTGATAGAGAAAATTTTTGAACAAAAGTCCTTATTTCTTAACATTCTCTGCATTGTTTCATGGGAACTCAGTAGGACAAACTGTTTCCTCAAATAGTTTTAAGAAGAAAGTGTTGCAAGGCATCCAGAAATGGATGGATCTTCAGTAGGTGGTCTTTGGCAGTTATTTCTTCTTCTAAGCAAATCTGAAGGTTCTTTCAGATGACATGAGCTTTATATTTTGTGATGGCTGATGTAGCTCTCTCCTTTCTCTCACAGGCATTTTTCTAGTTTTAGTTTTATCTTTCTTTATGTGAAAGTGCTTCTGAGAAATTTCGTGTGGTTTTCACTCCCTGAAGACTTTTATTCATTTGAAGTTGGCTCCAATTATTTATATTTTTCATATAACAGGGATTTGATTATTGTCCTGTATATTTTTCTTGTAAGGGTCCAAGATTATACAGTGAAGGAACTACTTTGAGAGAGACTGATTATTTTTGGCCTGGTTTTAACATCTCTTGTTTATCCTTTAGGCAAGTGACAGGTGAATGAAAACAATTTTAAAAATTCAATTTTAAGAATCCATTATTGCTGTTTTTGCAAGACTGCAAAAAATGGAAATATTCTTGCTGCCTTAGTGTTTCCTAACAATTTTATATTTCTCTCTTGTACCTGGCAAGAAATGGATTAACTATAGTGATGATAAGGAGAACTTTTGAAAAACTGAATTTGATAAGCGTTTGTCTCAAACTTATCCTCCTATTTATCAGGCTGGCTTTACAGGGATCTGCAAATCTTTTCCCTTGGTATCTATCTCAGCAGGGTGCTGGATATTGCTACAGCTGTGCCTCCAATTATTGCTCCAATACTAAAAAAAATTTTATATTGCTGTGTCACTTGAGCCCTTCTAGACATGGATCACTCTAAAAATATATGCTTTCCTTCAAAGAGTGTAATGGGCTAAAAAAAAGTGAATGTATGCTCTTTATTGCCTTTATCTGCCCTTAAAAATCTGCAAATACAGATAAATAGGTTACCTTTAAAGTAGTTCTTGGAACAGAGCAGAGGAGGACCAAAAACAAAATCAAAGTACCAGGTTTGTTTTTTGGTTGGTTACTTGGTTGGTTTTTTAAGGCTTTTGAATTATATTTGGCTCTTGAAGAAACAGTTAAATAGAGTGCCTTTAGAATTAATGTTTCCTTTCTTTTCTTCAAAGGAAATTAGCCATTAATCCTGGTGAATGTCTTGTATAAATACTATAAGATTGACAGTTAGAATTTATTTAGGAGTCAAATGAGTTTTTATCCTCCATTAACTTTACAGATTGCTATAATGAAAATCATTCTTTCCACTGTCTCTTTTTCTATACATGGCTTCTATCCAGCAGATTCCTTGATTTACATGTTTAAAAGTATGTGTCACCCCAAGACTGTATCTATACAAGTTGGAAAGCCTTGCCTTTAAGAAGGCTTAGCAGCTGAGTCCAACAGAGTATCAGGTCCAGAATTACCTAAGAGAGCAGCAGGGATGTGGCAGACTTGGGTGAAAAAGTCTGCAAATTTTCAACCTGCAGCTACCAAAATCAAGGAAAGAATGAATCCAGAAATTTTCTACCCAATATGCCTTTTTTTTTTTTTTTTTTTTTTTTTTTTTTGGGGTTGGTTGGGTTTTTTTTTTTT
>VXBQ01002168.1:19179-45513 GCA_013400175.1 Phainopepla nitens
CAAGGCCACCCACTGGACACCTTCCTAAGTGCAGTGAGACCGTACTGCACTGCACTGAATGTCATGAAGGACTCCCCGGTCCTGCAAACACTGCTACACTTTCTGCACACACCCATGGCTCTTCACTCCTCCACTGGCAGCTTCAAGCTTCACTGACAGCAGCAGTGCTATCCATGCAATCCAAGGCGCAGGGAGGTGTGTGGTGTGACCCCAGAAGTCAGGCTGCACTGAAGAGGTTTGGACACTGTTCCACCTGGTTGTGGGCACAGCCTTTCCCACAGCTTGCTGAAATTGGTAGCAAATCCCAGGGAGGTCTTTCAATTGTTTTCAGCAGGTTTTGGTTGAAGTTCAGAGTCATCTGTTATTTATTGTGTCAGCTTGGAAACTAGTATCTTAACAACAAGTAGATGGCACAAACAAAAGGAAAGAGAGAAAAATACAGCCCTGAAAAGCATAGAGTATCTGATGTGGAGGCGCTAAAATCAGCAGGGAGCTCTGGACACATTACTCTTGTTTTCTTTTTTTGTAATATCTACACCATACATTTTCTGCAGTCCATTGGACATTATATTGAAAAGACTTGCTCCGTTTTCAACCTGATTGTATTATTTCCCTAATTATACTGCCACATCTGTTTGGATACTGAGTGCTATAAATTAAAAGAGTCTAAACTGTAGGTAATTACAGACGTCTCAGTGTTTGGCTTTCCAAGTTCTGTGGGCCACAAGTGTGTCTGAGAACAGCGCTCAGAGCTGGAGCCAGCAGAAATCCACAGTGAGAAAAACATTTCTCTAAAGGCACACTAGAATTGAAAGCCAGATTTCCATTCATTCAGACTGGAAAACTCTTTTAAAATGAGATAAAAAATATGAAAGTAGGTGTTACAGAGGGCAGATAGAATCACTACCCCAGGTATACTGCTCATTTAACACATTTAGTACTGTGGTTGTCACAAATGTTGATCAAACCACAATACCAGGGGACTAGAAATGATGGAATGCTACTAACTGCAGTCCTGTTTCATTTCTTCTGCTTATATTTCCTGAGCAAGCTAGGTCCTGTTTGCAAAACAACCTAACAACCTTGGGATCCATTCATATGTTCAGAATCTGTGCCATCTTGTTGTTAAAGCCAAATAAACAAACAAACAAACAAACAGAAAAAAGCCACTTCTGCAAGATATAAAATTCCTCACCACAAGAGTGTTTGGAGTTTGTAGGGTTTGATAGGACTTTTTATTGTTTATTGGTTTGGATTGGTTGTTTTGGGGTTAGTTTGTGGGTTGGGTTTTTTGTTTGTTTTTGGTTTTTTGTTGTTTGGTTGTTTCTTTCTTTTGTGGGTTTATTGGTAGAAACAGATTTTTTTTTTTTTGTAATGGGGAATAAGGTGTGTGATCTTCAGATACAATAAAAATACAGCTGTAGCACTTTAGATTAGCAGAGCACACAGTTAATGAATTTGGATTTAGAGATGCAGGAAACTACAGAAATTATGCCTGCTAATACAGAACAAAATAGTGAATTCAAAATGGAACCCACACAGCCCAGGCAAAGTATACCTTGCTCCCACAAAGACCTGTGAAGATGCTAATTCATTCAGCTGTGCTTCCTGCTATAGGATGAGTTTCCAGTCTGCTCTGCTGTGTCCTCTGGCTCTTGTCCTACCTGCTCCAAGAAGCAGTGACTAGTGAGTTCGCTGACTAGCATAAAACAACTCATTTCACACATCCTTTCTGCATTATAAAAGGCTGTTAAAAATGTCTCTTGTGTCTTGCTGATCCCTTAAAGTAAGCTCCTCAATTTGCTCTCCTATGTGCAAATTTCCACTGAATATGAGGACCATCTTAGACTTAGTGTTTATCTCTTTATATTCAGATGTTGATGTAGTATTTCAGAAGGCCTCTCTACAAAGATCAGTTCTTGTGCCACTTGGGCATTCATTTTGCTACCTTGATTTTTCAGAACATTTTCATTACTCTCTAAACTATCTAAATGGGAGGGAAGTGATTCTGGAATGCTCTATATCCTAAACAACTTCATGCTTCGTTCTGATTTATTATGTCTTTGGTAAATTTCAAAAAGCAGTGCATTATCCCATCTGACAAGTAGATTCCTAAGTGATCTGAAGTCAGAAGGAGTTAAATGCGTAAGTATTAGCAATACATCTCATAACACTTTGAATCCACCAACTTGGTTCCACTTTTAATTTTCTTTAAATTAGTTTTTACTCCATTATTAAAAAAAAAAAGAAAAGAAAAATGAGAAATTAACCTGTCCTGGTGTTTGAAAAGCTAGGCTTTTTTCTTCTAAGGACACTTAGGACTTTAAAACAGAGATGTAATGGCTTGTATCTTCAAAGATTTTCATAAATCTTTGTCACAGAGAGGGAGAGACATAGGAAACATTGGAAATTGGTTTTTTGGCTCTCTCCTTTGCAGAATTGTTACAATTTTCTGAAGAGCTATCCCCGGATAATTCATTTGTCAGCATGAGAGTTTTATTGGTTTTTAATATATTGGTTTATTCTTAAAAGAGATGGAGGAAAGGCATCTGGAGTACTTGTTGGCTGACAGTGCTGGTTGCAGCCATACAGTTCTGTACAGACAAGGAGTTGCAGAGACAGTCCAAATGGCTTGTTTGATCCTCATTTTTATGTTGCTCTAGTTTTGGCTGCCCTTCTGATTGCCCACGAGAAAGATGGCCATGACATCGCTACACTCTGTAAGACCATCTCATCTTGTTTATAGAGCTCTTCAATCAGAAGGTCACTGTAGGTGTCTGCTCCAGCTGTTGCTCTGTTCTTTCCTACTCACTGCATTTACACTCACAATGTCCTTTTATTTATAGTTTCACCATTCCCTCAGCCTGGGACCATGACGGGGTCATTTGCCACTAGAGTTGCTTTTATAGGTTGAAGGTTCAAAGGATGTTTTGTCCCTTTCATACACAGAACTGCAGCTTAGAAAGAGGGCAAGAAAAAGGGCATTCCCTCCTCCTTTCTTCTGTCATGGAGACAGATGTCCTCTAAAACTGCACACAAGATGCAACCCACATTTCAGATCTGCAGTCAGTGTGCTTGCTGTTTCCTCAAACTGCATTACTTGAGTAGCATAAGGTGGTCAAGACTTGCAGTTTGCAAAGAGCTTTGAGGGGCAAAGACGACCAACTGGAAGGGAGAAACTTTATCTCATTCTCCGGCAGAGGTTCTGATTTGTTGCAAATTGGCCTGCTGGACCCAAAGCCAGCTTTCTGCGTCCTTGCTCTGCCACAGGAGCTGGCACAAGGGCTCCTCTTAGTGAATGAATACAATGGATGAGAAAAAATGTCAGGGTAATAATTCAGCAAGTCTGATTCCTATTCAAGGCAACACTCTCTGCCTTCTGTATGATAAAATCGGAATACAAACCAGCAAGAGACATTTTCCTGAAAGCCATATGCACGTTTTGCCATATGGGTGCACCTGAATTCCTGCCACTTGCAGAGGGCCTGCAATCTGATATTCTATTGATTCTTCCAAGCTTTGTCTGTCACTTTTTCAGCAAACTTCGTCTGGATTTCAGATTGCCCATAAAGCTTGAAAGCAGGTTTAGTAGCAAAAATTTACAATGTGAACATCTAGTTAGAGGAGACCTTATTGGGCCCTGTTAAAGGAGAGCCTTGCCTTTAAAAATGAGTAAATAAGAGTTTCTACTTCTTTTCCTCATGAAACTGCATTGAAAATATGAACAGCAATAAATCAACTGCTGAGAAAAACAGTAATGTACAGCTGGGCTCCTCTCCTGCATTGACAGAAATGACAAAGGAAAAATCACACACATTTCCCTTTCCCTTCTAATTGGCCTTGTAAAATTTAAGCTATAGCCTCCCTAAAATGCCTTTTAGTGCTGCTAAATTCAAAGAAAGATTCAGACTATGAGAGTGCAAATGTCAAAATAGGCAAGGAATTTTTAAAAAATAATGCAGAAAATGCTGCATCCCATCCATCCTCGTTTACTCATCCTCTTGTGTAAAAAGATGGGTTCCACTTGTTAAAATGCTTATCTTATCCATCAAAATTCTTTTAAACTGTTCTGCAAAGCTGTACTCTGTAAGGGATCTGCCATCCACATTCATTTGTCTAACGTATGCTGACAGTGTTAATCTATAAATATTATGATAACAAGGGGAAGAAGTCCTGTGTGGCTTATTTCTGATTTTTTTTTGTTTTACCTTACTGAAGGACTACATTGTTGTTTAGATCTTCTAAGAAAAATTCCATTGATTTCAGGGCATAAATTCATCCTATATTCACCCATGCCATTTTCCTAAAAACAGCTGGGTAGAGTAAGAGTGTTATGCTTGTGCTGTATTATTTCTGAGAGTAAGAAGGTTGAAACAATTGCTTGCTTGCTTGCTGTGTGATGGGCATTACTTAGCAAGATATCTGGTTGTTTCTCTCATTACTTGTTACAGCTCTCCCTCTTTCTCAGAAGATGCAAACAGCTTTTCTTGGCGGGTTGGTATTTGGTTTTCAGTTTTTCTTTAGTTACAGAGCTGGCCACAGATCAAAAGGTGAAGGTTATACAAGCTGATTTCACTAAAAATTCAGTGTACAAGAACATTGAAAAAGATCTGAAAGACTTGGATATTGGTGTTCTGGGTCAGTCATTAAGGTCTGTTAATTGACAAGAATTTTATGGCTATAGTGTATTAAACAGACCATTGTATAAATTATGTGTTGCAACAACTTGTTAGCCAATGCTTAAAACCAAGTATAAGTAATGAGTCTGTGGCTCATTATCTGGTATGACTCATGAAGCAACTCTGAAAAGATGGGGTTTCAGAAGGTTTTTTGTTTTTTTTTAATGAAAGTCATCCTTTTAATAGTGAAAGAAATGAAACAACAGCAACAATACCCAAACAACTTCAGCAACAGTCTGTTTTTCTGCTCCTCAGAGTCAGCATTCATCAGTATCCGTGACTTCAGTGAGAACAAGTGTTGCTAAACAGTGTTTCTCTTTACACGCAGCTCACACTCTTCTGGCTCTTGAGGAGAAGTAACTTGTTTAACTAGATGAACTATGCACTTTGTCTAGATTTGATTCTTCACATTGTGTTTTCCCTGACTAGTTAACAATATTGGAATGCTTCATAATCCTCTTCCATGCCGTTTCATTAATGGGCCAGAGATAGACGAGGTAGGATTATTCTGTGGATTTCATCTTCTAATAGAACAATGAGGAATTGTAATTCATTGAAGAAGGCACGGATTTTGCCCCCACTACAATCAAGTATTAACTGTTCAGTTGAATTGGAAACTAACTGGGCCTGAAGAAGCACATTTTGATTTGGTTTTAATGCTCAGAAGAGCTTGAAAGAGAATGGTGGATTTCAGCTAAGCTGCTGGAAGCATCCAGCGATAGAGGGGAGAGTACAGCTGACCTGGTTGTAGCAGGGATTACAGACCCCCTGGCTCCCTGCTGCCTCGAACTGTTATGGGGTCCAGTCCATTCACAGCCTTTTGGGGGTTGGGTCTTCTTTCTTTTTCACTTGCGGACTGTTTTTCCGCATTGAATTGCTGATGGGCACAGACACCAGGCTGGTTGCTTAAGACCGTGGGGGAGGCGCCATTGGCCTCGGTGGACAAAGGTGTCTGGTGGCACTCTTCTGTCTTTTTGGGGAGATTTCTCTCAGAAGGACAAAGATGCAGCGGGAGGAGAGTCAGGAAAAAGAGGCAGGGACTGGGGGCAGCGGTGCGCTCTCGCTCTCTGGCACCGGAGGAGGACGGCCAGGCTGTCGCTCACTGAGGGGGAGAATTCACCGGCGCCGCTGGAGCTCAGCCCGAGGGACCCATCCCCATCTGCTGGGGTGCCCGGGATCCTGACCCTGCCTCTCCCTGCCCTGCTGGGAGCTGGCGCTGCCCCGCACCCGCTGCTCCTTCGGCTTTGCTTTGGGCTTCTCCACGCTGTAGCCCGCACCCTCCTGCCTTGCCGGGTCATTCCAGCTGTCCCATCCCAGCTACCGCCGCGGAACTTCTGATACATCTCGTCCACCACCCCGGGATTTGTGCTCATTCCTGCCGGCTGTGACGGGAACCGCACCAAAGGAGAAAGTGCCTGCAGCTGAGAATGCTGGCACTGGGTCCCCGGTTCTGTTAGTTGTTAATGCCATAGTTACTGTTNTCAAACCCAGATACAGCCACAGATGGAAATATTGGGTTCCTGTTGGTCTTACTAAAACTTAGTTTCTTTGGAACACATTGCTTAAGTATGTGTAAACAAACAAACAAATCAAATCTAAAACAAAAAAAAAAAAGGAAAGGAAAAAAAGAAGAAAGAAAAAAAGAAGCCTCATTTAAACGCTGTTTACTTTGTGGGGGAATTAATTTACAGAGGTTGGATAGGGTGACAGGATTAAGGATGTGTACAAGTTCTCCATTGCCTTATTGTTATTTACCCCTACATCACTTGCAATGAAAAAGATGGAATTTCTAAGTGTGTATCTTGCTAGCACCTCCCTCAGGATTCATTCTGTTTTTATGTCATCCTCTCTTCCAAATCAGACAATCTCAAGCAGGCTGCTTCCCTCAAATTCATGATGCAAGGATGAATTTACTGTTTATTGCTTCCTGCAGGACCTTGTCAACTGCAATATTATTTCTATTCCAAGTAGGTTTGTGACACATTCCCATCTGTTCATTGGAATAAAATCAGTCCCATGTTAGAGTGACCAACTAGCTTTTCTGTGTATTATCATTTAATTGATCAGCAGACAGTGATTTTCAGCAGGGATGTCAGTGTTAATTTAAGGAACCTACCTGTTTCTATTTCCTGTAAAATATTTGGATCAGAGCTGACTGGAAAATTTTTAGCATAATTTCTCAGTTGAAATATATCCTTGCACTGCAGCCGAAACAGATAAAGCATTTTGCAAATAATTTTTGTTTTGGTATGCAGGGAGAATGAAAGTTTTCAAGACAGGTAAATCTGCAGTTTGAATTTTAGCACAGTACTTGCGTTTTTTGTCACAATTATATTTTGCCAAAAGGTTTTTGTATCCATGCAGGACAGAAACTCCAGGAAATGTCTCCTAATTCTGTATTGTTACCCCTTGGTGCTAATTTTGGTTGGCTACTTCCCTTCCAAGAACATTTAGTATTTCATGCTTTTCAACTCTGATTAAGGTTTGTGCTGCTCTGCTGTTTGCAAGCAGCATGCTAGCATGAACATGAGAAGAAGATTTCAACCTTGGCTTTCATGCCTTTCATGTCATTCTAAAAATGACATGAAAATTACCAGCAGATGTTTGTCTTTCTCTGGCTTTCAAAATTTGCATCCCAAATTTGTACTCCTGCTTAATGACTTAAGATAATAAATCACGTAATACCAATCCATGGTAATTCTGTAAGTAGCTTCATGACAGTTCTGCTCCTAGGATTTATTCTATTTTTATGTCAAAAGAACAGAAATATCTGCAATATCTGAATGCTATGTATATATATGTGCCATTTTGTACTTTCTCAGTCTGGATACAAAAGGTTTTTCTTTTTGTCATTTCCCACATTACATGCATCTCAGAATCAAGCTCTTTTGTTTTTGCAGTGCCTGGGCATTGCTTTCTCCACTGTTGCAACCACATCCTTTTCAGTCTTTCACGAATATTCACTTTCCTCCAAATTACGAGAAGAAAATATTCTCCTAGCCAGCATTCCTCATGGTTAGGTCCCAATAATCTTCAAATCTTTTTGGATTTTCCTTTCCCCTTCCTGTCTGGATTCTTGCTAAGATCCTGTTCACCATTTCTTGCAGTGTAATGCCAGAGGTATCCTGTCTCCCGCAGATGCCAGTGGGATTTTCAGCACTGCAAAACAAGGACCTTTTCCCGTGTTTTACCCTTTATTTGGAAATTCTTCCTCATCCAAGCTGGTGTACCTGACCCTTGTTGTCAGGCTTTGTGAACCCCTCACTGCTCCTGCTATCCTCTTGAGCACAATGACACTACCAAAAAACTTAAAGGTGGGAAATAACAAGCACTCAATTAAACTGCTCCATTAATTTGCATTACTTTTCACTACTGCCCTTTTGAAGTTAGGTCACACTGCTGTCCTGACACAATTCATCGTGTAAGTATGACTTCTCCTTGGTGCTTAGGCTTACTATCAATAATACCCTTCAAAAGCACAAAGAAAACCTTCTCTTACCTGAAAAAAAAGCATTTAATTTCACTTTAAAAATCAGATGCATGATTAAGTCTATTGCTAAAATCAGAATGAAAAAAATTAAAATAATTAACACCAAAAAAAGATCCTAAAGCTCTTTCTGGAAGCAGAAAAAAATTATGTCTTTTCCTGATTTTCTGCAATTTCTGATCCAGCTATAGGCAGAAGTGAAACTGCAAAAAGAATATGGAGTTGACTTTCTGCCTGCAGTTATGTTTCCATGTTGAAGAATGACGAAATTCAGAAACTGTTGAACAGCTTTGGATAAATGTAAGACCCCTACTGCTTAGAAGGCTGAACTTTGGAATTTTTTTAAAATTTAGATGATTTTCAGGCCACAAGCATATCTAAAATATTTTCCAAAATGTTGAATGTGCCATATTTTTGCTATTTGAGCTGTATATATATGGTTTGTTCAAATGAAAAAAACTTGTTATTAAAATAAAATAGGTTAAAAAATGCTATCAGGAAGATGGGGAGTGGAAATAAGTCTTAGAATACTTGTTTTATAGATGACAAAAATAATTTTGAAAACAGATGCAGCCAAGCTGTTTTTTCTGTAATTTTGAATTGCTTTTAGCTTCTACCTTTTAGTGGTAGTTAGGCTTTTTCATTACTAACTTCTGGACTACATAGTCTATCAATCAGTAAGATATCTTCCACATCTGTTAGTGCTGTATGAGTATATGTATAGGAACTCCCAAAAATTGTCAATCAATTGTAGAACAGAGCAGAAAAAAAAAATATATCTGTCCCCAGTTAAAAATGTGTGGCAGAAATAGAATAGGATGTGATGGGCCTAATCAGGCAGGAAACAACTTTTGAGTATATTATATATTCTTCTAGGAGAGATATTTGCACTTAGAATAAAGCTCTTCAAGCTCTGGAAATACCCATATTTCTAATCAGAGATATTAATTCTTCTCAGCAATGCAGGATCCCTGTTCTCCTTCTAATACTATATGTATTTTAGACATGGGATCCTTAAACTTGAAGTGAGGTTCTTCAGATGGATTTTCTAGAAAATGTTATATACTTCATTTTAGAGCCCAGTACATGCTCTATTTTTCGGCAAAAAAATAAACAAACAACTTCTTACTGTTTCATTTTCATTTTGTTTTGTTTTTTTCCTTATTGTTGCTAAATGAGTTGGGTTTTAGGGATATGTACAGGGAGCTTTGAAGGGGAAGGTAAAACAACAGATCCATGGAGCAGGAAAAAGAATGTAGACATTTAAATTTCACTTATGGCATTATTCCTGGCTGGTTTAGATCAAACTGTAAAAAGGGGGTCTTTTGAAAGTGTAATTGACAGTATAATGGGAGAGCTACATCTTCTGGGGAAAAAAATATTTTCTGCTCATGCAGCCTTTTACTATAATTCTGTAAAGTGTAAACATAATGTAACTGTTTAAATTAAATTTCAGTCAGAAAAGTCTAATTCTGAATCTGTCCTCTGGTCTGAGGACTTTCCCTTGTCCATGATATACAATATAGTCAGCTACTAAGGTAAATCTTTCACATTTCTTTATGAAGAAATCCCCATTAATTGTTTAGCAAAGCATTGTATCAGTATAACAAATGATCAGTATTTAAATAGCATTGCTCCATTGAAATAATGAAGTAACGTAAATTAGCACTAGCTGAGAACTAAGAATCAGTGAAACTATGTAAATGAAATCCAGATCAGGGTATGTCTGATCCTTGGAATATTTTTGCCTTTGATTAAATAGTATCATGCCAGTGCTCACAATCTGACTTCATTCAGGGAAGTGATGAATTTTACTAGGCTCAATTATCTAGCTTACTTAAAACTGTAGATGCACAAAAGTGCTAGGTTTTGCTAATGGAACCAAGAATAAAATTTCTGATAGGTGAGTGGTCAGTTGCCTAACTTCATGGATTTCACCTTAAATTTTTGCTCTGAATGTGAATCCGTGAACTTACAAAAGTGAGGGATGAATGATTTTGAGTAAAACTCTAAAAGCAACTTGATCAGCTCAGGTTTCATTCAAATGAAAAATTCTAATGCTATTTTCGTGAACATAGCTAAAGTTTGGATTGGTAAAAAAAATGAACACAAACAAAAAAAAACAAACACAAACCAAACCAGAACAAAAAAAAACTGAAACAGAAACCAACAGCTATTCTTGATAAGAAAGTATGGTTTTCTGTGGGAGTTGACCTGGCAGGGACTTGAAGTCAGTCAGTTTTCAGCCTGAAAGCTTCAGGTGTTAATCTCAAGCCCTGGGAATCATTCCTTTAACTCAGGGCGACCCTGAAAGTCCCTCCCAAAATCCCCAAGCGCTCTTATGTTAAAATGTACAAGTTCTGCTCCCCGACTGGTTACTTATCCTCCCTATATGGCATTGTTTCCAGCACATTCTACCCCCGAGTGTATATATTGTTGCTTCTCCCTTTATTCAGTCTTGGAATACAGCGTTTGGTTTCTGGGCATTGTCCCTATTTTATTTTCACATTAGAGTGTTCCTTTTTGGGCAACCCCATCATTCCCACTCCCTTATTTTTGCCACCTTCACCCTGAATTCAGGGAACCAGAGAAGATTGTCGGGGCCACTCTCACCGCGACAGTTTTCTATTTCCTTTGTCTCTTATTATAGAAATCCCTCGTTGCTCAAAATTTGAACTTCATTCAAACGAGACAGTTTTAGATCCTTAAAAATGTTTACTTAATGCTACTTCAAAGTGATATGGTACATTGGTCGAATTATGTTGTCTTCATATCTTTTTTAATTCTCAGATACCTTTTAACTTTGGGGTTGCTTTTGTTTTGGCTTGTTCTTTATTTTGGTTAGTTTGTTTGTAACAATTTTTTTTTAAATTCTCTGGTGGGAAATATTGTACGTGTCAGCATTATGTCATCCAATATCACGACAGCATTGGTGTTACAATTTTAAGACTGTTAAATGATAGATTTGAAAAACAGTGGGTTTTTTTCCTTACTAAGGCTTTCATGTTTTTAATTACAGAGGAGCAATTCCACATTGTCAAGTTTCTGACTATTTCTCAAAGATTCAACTCCTAAAATCTCTCTCAAAACAAACTCAACATTTGCATGAAATTAGTATATACATATTAGTATATACATATTCTTCATATGTGGAGAAAAACTTGGATAAATCTGAAAGATTGAAGCTAAACTTCCCTTTAAATTCAGAAATACCTGACTTAGAAACATTCATCTGTAGGTTATGCTACAAGATAAATGCTAAAGGCATGAGTTTTATTTTGCTCTGCTTTTTAATGCAAAAGAAACTAAAGTGCAAGTGTCTGACTGGCATGGTGTCATCCAGAGGTGTCATCCAGAAAGCCACATTAAACAGTAGCTAGAATAAAAGGGACTTGGAGGTGTATATCTCTACTTTTTCATAAAATTGTCAAAGTTTCCAGTGCAGTTTGCAGTAGTACTTGTTGCGTGTCTAGCTCAGGACAGTGCCAGGTTCCCTCTTTTCTGGTGCAGAGAAAGAGTTAGCCTTGCCCCTGTGCACCAGCAGAATCTCTGGGCCTTAGATTGTATTTCTGAGCATTATGAAAGCACTTAGTTTCCTATGCTAATGGTTTGTTTCATTTGGTTTGGTTATATTCTAGGCTTTTACAAACACTTCTGCAGCCACTGCAAGCAGAGTATAAGGCAAAGGTAATTATCATACAGGTGTTGCTGTATCTTGCCATATTAACCTTCATTTTAGCAAGAATAACCTTCATTTCTTCAAGAATATTTGAGATGCTTAGATCTGTATTGTGTGGCTATGCTCAGTAAACTGCTGGCTGACTCTGCTCAAGTTCTGTCTCCCCTGTCTATGCAGCTTTTTTCCTTATTTCACCATCATACTATCACTTATTCCACATAGTGCCCTAATCCATTTCAAATATCTGTTAAAATATGTCAGATGCTGTGGGATTCTGCAGAGTGCCTTATCTAAGTATTAGGAGGCATTACACTGTTTTCATTACTATTATTTTTTTATTTTAGGTAGTGATTCCTTATGGCATTTCGCTCCAATGACAATGTAACACCAAAACCCTGGTGTTATTACAAGGATAGCAGAGGAGTTTGTTAGTGAATCACTGGAGTATGTCACTTTTGGAGATGAGATTTTTGGATGTTTCACCGATGAAATTCTGACTGAATTTGGCTGTGTGTAAATGACTTCCAAGGACTTCAGCTGAGTCTGTCTGGGCTCAGCTTGTTCTTTTCACTGTTTTCATAGACATTGGACACCAAATGAGAAAGAGACAAAGGGTTGTTAAAGGTAATATGGGACCAGTAAAATATGAAGAGAGGAATACGCAAGTAAAGTGTGGTGGTAACAGCACAGTATGATTTTCTCTGCCTATAAGCCTTGAGCTGAGCTCAGTTTGATGTCTGGTTAGTCTTTATCCTCTCTCCAGCTGCCTGTTTTAATGACCTTGTTAAGGAATTTTCCAAGACCTCTACTCCTTCACAAAAGTTGGCCAGCAATTTCAAAAGTTATTATTGGGGGAGAGGAAGGACGTAAAACTGGAATGTACTATCACAGAGACAGCATTTCCTTGGATACCATGCTAACAAAATAGAGTAAATATTTATACACAGCAGCTGCTAACGATGAGCATTAAATCCAAGTATAAGAAAGGGAGCAGGTTTGCTGAAAGCAGAGAAATTAACATTTTCCTCTCAGAGAAATGTAGTTACTGAAAGCCTAAAGTAAAAGGTTCTGTGGGCCTTATATAGGCTTTAATAAATTTATATTGCCATTTGAATAAAGTCTTGAAGGTCTCAAATAATTATGCTTATTTGATGTTTATGAATAAAACAATAATTTGCTTTATTTCCATCTAGTTCACAGTGTGTTTGCATGTTTTCACTGAGTGTTTTGTGTCGTTGGTTTCTTTGGAAAAGTCAAGAAAATTTGCAAAAAGAAAAAAAGAAATCTGTCAGAATGTAAAGCACACACTGGGCTTTAGGAAGTTTGCAATGATAAAAAAAAATATATTTCATTCCAGAGGTGGGAATGGCTCTGCAATATCTGATATAGGAGGTAAGAGGTAGCAACATAGGAAAAGGATACACAGTAATTCTACACTGCTGAATGAATCCAGAAGACAGGTGTTTTGACTAGATGCCTGTGAAATCAAATTGGGTGCTATTAAAAGGTGTTTTGAGGACAATGCAATCACCAGGCATAGTCATTGTGGGTTCATAAAGGGAAAGTCCTGCCTAATTAATTTCATACCCATCTAGAATAGGGTTACTTGCCTAGTGGATGAAAGGAAGGTGATGGGTGAGGCTTTTCTTGATTTTAGTAATATTTAGTAAGATTTTAGTAAGATTTTTGATGCTGTCCCTCAAAGTGTTCTTCTAGACAAGCTGTTGTGGTGATCAGGTACACAGGGTTCTGGATGAAGATCTGGCTGAATGTCAGAACTTCAGGGGTTTCAGTGTGTGAGGCTGTGTCTGCCTGGTGAGCCGTCACCAGTGGTGCTCCTCAAGAATTCAGTGTAGGACCAGTTCTGGTCAACAAGCTTATCAGTAACCTGGATGCAGGACTTGAATGCAGGTTTTGCTGATAACACTAAACGAGAAGGTACTACTGATTCTCTTCAGAGACAAGAGGTCTTCTAGAGGGATCTGAATGGATTGGAGCACTGGGTAATTGTCTGTGGCACAAAATTTAACAAGAACAAATACAGATCCTGCCCCTGGGATGCAGTAAAGATGGGCACAAGTATAAACTGGGAGAGGAGTGTGTGCAGAGCAGCCCTGCAAAAGGGATCAGGGGGTGCTGGCTGTCAGCAGCTCAGGGTGAGGCACAGTGTGTCCCCGGGCAGCCAGGAGGGCAAAGCCCATCCCGGGGTGCCTCAGACACAGCATCAGCAGCTGTGGCTGGGATCACCCTGCTGGACTCAGCCCTGTGTGCAGTGCTGGGCCCACGCTCTGAGAAGGGTGGGAAGGTCCTTGGCTGGTGCAGAGGAGGACGCAGAGCTGGTGGAAGGGCTGGAGGGCACATCCTGTGAGGAGTGGCTGAGGGCTCTGGGTTTGTCTGGTTTGGAGAGAAGGAGGCTCAGGGGTGAGTGACCTCATGGCTCTGTACAGCTGCCTGAGGAGGGGACAGGGGAGGGAGGGTCTGATCTCTTCTCTCTGCTCTGGACACTAGGGAGCATCTCCCTACTGAGGGAATGGTGAAACACTGTCACAGGCTTCCTAGAAGGGTGATTGATGCCCTGTGCTTCTGTCAGTGCATCTGGGTAATGCCCTTCACATTGGGCTTTAACACCTAGTTGGCCCTGAAGTGGTCAGACAGCTAAGTACGTGATCTCTTTAAGTCCTTTCTGACTGAACAATTCTATCCAGAGCTAGGCTAGTTTATGCTATTTAATTAGATGCATGTCTGTTCTTTAAAAATCAGTAATTTTCATACATCTTTTAATTTTTCATGTTTATCTGACTTCTACATTTCAACAAGTATTTGTAAATCAGCTTGAAGATAGCAAGGACTCTATTAATAATTGAGGTTTTTTTGCCAAATGTGAGGGCCAGTCTCTGTAATCTTTGCCATATAGATGGAAGAGAAATTACAAAATGTGTCCTGCTGGCTCCAGAAATTCCTGTCTGCTGCATTGAAGTTAATGACGTCTATGGACAACTCATCATAGATATAGATAATAGCAGCATTTAGGTCCCAAATTTCTGCACATGCCTTCTATACTTGTTGCTGTAAATTCAAAAGAACAACTAAGGATTAAGCTGAGATCTCTGAACTGAAATAATGAAAATTGCAATACATAAAATGGTATGTATCTTTCCTGCATTATAATCCGATTTGACCTGGCTCTGCAAACAGTTGTAAAAAATCACTTACTCATATGGGCTCCTATGAGTTGGTTCTGCCATTGAACTCAATGAAACTGCTGATATACTTTTGTTATTTCATGTCAGAATTGGACATAAAACTATTACTTGAATATTATCACCTGGTGTAGAAAACATCTGGAAATAAAAGTGAGACACCTATGCTGGACATTTCAGCATTGCTGGTTTGAAAAGCAAGGAATAGAAACAGTTTGTCCATCACTCCATAAAGACTATGTTTTCAAGTGATTAAACTGTATTATTCTAAGTGTTATACTTGTGCAGCTGTGCAGCAAATAAATACTGAATATAAGATATGTTACATATTGCATGTACACCAAAAAGCTGTTGAAGTTCCTGGGGGAAATATACATTGAATAGGAGGCCCAAGTGCGGAATGTAGGGTTTGTGTTTGTCATTAGTAGAAGTGCCTATTTCTCCACATATGTATATGCCCAATCAATACATTCTCAGATACAGCATGAATGTAGTACATGTCTCTCTCCCTGTTTATCCAGTGCAAACACATTCTGAGGCCTTGTCCCCAGGCAGCTCTCTGCATGTTTGATTTACATGTGTTGACAGTCCCTGTAGGGTGAAGCAACTGCTCCAGTTCTGCTGGAGTCAGTGGGGGTCACCTAGGGACTCAGCCACAGCAGCAACAAACCTGGGGACTCCCTCGCCTGCAGCTTGTCATGATCCCAACCATATAGCTACAAATTCCCTTATTTTCTCTCTGATTTACACATGAGTTACCTAACTCAAGTTAAAAAGCACACTTTTCACGCTTCCTACAGTGACAACTTTTTGTCACGGGAAACAAATGTTTATCTGACATGCAGGGACCCTAGTAACACAGAAGTACCTTTGGTACAGGCACAGGTCAGTGAGTAAGAGACTTGGTTTCCTAGGTTTGCGAGTCCTGTAACTTGTGACAAATGGCAATTCCATATTTCTTGTCTCAGACTGGCTTGTGGTCGTGCATTCTGCATGGGTCTTGCAGGCTGTTGAGTGGAGAGCTGAGGAACCAGTTTAGTGTTGATTTGTTTCTCTTGATGAACAGAAGGATAGTGCGACTTGCTGCTCTTGCATGGTCAGTCTGTAAAGCATTCTTGTTTGACCTTTCAGCTCAGGCAGATGGTGTGATTCATCGGGTGTCCTGTGCAGGGCCTGGAGCTGGACTGGGTAGTTCTCATCAGTGTCCTGTCCAACTCAGCATATTCTAGGATTCTGTGATTCTATTTGCACAATATTAGGCCAGATCTTGCTGACTTATAAGCTTCTAATGATAAATCAGAAGCTCTCTCTCTAATGATAGTGAACCTAAGTCTGCAAGAAGAGATTTCTCTTCCTTTTACTTCTCAGGGAAGTTACTGAGTGGATCAGCCGTCAATGTATAAGCTTGGAGGAAAAGCAGGAGAAGCAATCATACCTTCCTCTTCATTTTGTAGACCATGTATTCTCTCTGCGTACTGAACAAACAACTCAAGAGTTGTATTATCTGCTCTTGCTCTTGGAGCTGGTTGATGGGGAAATAGAAACAGAAGGGTAAAATTGCAGTTCTTCCCAGGACTCCCTACCTAGGAAGAAGGTGGAGGAGCAGACCAGCAAGTCAGGCCTTCTGCTTCTCCCACAGAACACGTAGCATGGAATTTCCTCTTTTGCGATGAAACATTGCTAATAACCACCAAATTGGAGCAGTGACTCTTCATGGAAGGATTCAGTAGTACCCCTGTTTATGGAGCAGGAAGAAGAGGTGCAGGGAGGTGAAGCACCTGCCCCAAGCCACCCGGAGGAAGGAGGATCACCTCAAGACAAACACTGTTCACCTCTCTTCAACCCCATCCTCCATGGAGACCATGACTTCTGAGTAGACTCATGGCTCAGAAAGTCAAATGTCTTTAAAATAAGTAACAAAAATAATGGTTATCCACCTAGAGCCAAACTTTGCTGGGCATATGTGCTTATATCCTGACTCCACCAAACCTGGGAGTTTGATGAAAATCTGCCATCCATGCCTTAATGGAGGGTTATGCCTCCTTTTCCCAGGGTCATTGGATCAAGGAATTACAGAATGGTTTCAGTTGGGAAAAAAACTTCAAGGATCATCTACTCCAACACCTCAGCCATGGGCATAGGCACCTTCAACTAGAATAGGTTGCTCAGGACGCCATCCTGGCTGGCCGAAAACACTTCCAGTGTTGGGACATCCACTGCTTGTCTGGACAGCCTGTTCCAGTGTTTCACCAACCCCACAGTGAAGAAACTATTCCTCATACATAATGTTAGTCTACTCTCTTTCAGTTTCAAACCAACGCCCTTTGTTCTGTCACTACAGACACGACAAAAAGACTTTCTCTCTGTCTCTTTTTAGACTCCTTTGTCTATTGGAAGGATGCAATGAGGTTTCCCCTAAGCCTTCTTTTCTCCAGACTGAATAACCCCAACTCTCTAAGCCTTTCTTCTTAGGAGAGGTGCTTCAGCCCTCTGACTATTACTGTGACCCTCCTTGGGACCACAAGCTCCAACAGATTGGTGTCTTTCTCCTGCTGGAGACTCCATAAATGGATGCAGCACTCTGGGTGCACTGCTCCTCCGTTCTCATGAAAACAGAGGCCAGAGTCCTGGCCCTGCTGTGTGCACTTCTTTGGATGCTGACCAGGGTATGGTTGGCTTTCTGGGATGCAAGCACACGTGCCAGCTCATACGTAATTCTTTTTATCTTCTAGTATTTCCAAGCCCTCTGTAAGGCTGTTCTCAATCCATTTATCTCTCAGTCTGTACTGATATGGGAAATTGCCCAAACCTAGGTACAAGATCCTGCACTTGGCCTTGTAACACTTCTTGAGGTTCACATTTGCCATACTAAGCCAGTGAAGGTCCCTTCCTCCAAGTGTCAACTGTACCACTCAGCTTGGTGCAATCCACAGACTTGGTGAGAATGCACTTGATCCCTTTCACTGTATCACTGACCAGTAATGGTCCCAAGAGACAGGAAAATTTCATGACCTCTTCAGCCATCTGGTTATTTTCTGCTTCTTAGGGCTGCTTCAACAACTGCCTACACATTATGCCAATTTTATGCCAATTCACAGTATGCCAATTTTGGCCCAAACCAAAGTCACGCACTAGAAAAAAATCCCAAAAAATGCACTGTGGATCCTGTTGCAATTGGGGCAGGCCATCTGGAAGACCACCATCAATTCCCATTCCCCTCAGATCTGACATTTTCATGGAAGAGCCTTTGCCCATGGCCATCTTCCTTATGGGCTGGGTGCTAGGGATGTTGAGCCACGGTTTTGTTTGGGCAGGTAAGGCAATCATCCAACTAATGGCACTGCAAAAGTATTAAATGAAAGGCACGGAATGGCAGGCCCTTCAAGAGTGTGCTGTAGCTACAGCTATCCCCAAAGAGGGCTTGTTTCCTGATTTTTCTGCAAGGAACTAAACCTAGCCTGTTTTTCCGAGCAATGACGGAGCAGAAGAGAGACAGAAGGAAGAGCATTGGAACTGTGGAAAAAAGAAATTGGTTCCGAAATACAGTGCAGTGCACAAAGTTAAATATTTAAAGGATATCTTTTTCTTTCACACACCCACACTGGTTACATTCCCCTGCTTTTCCCTGTGAACATGCATATGCTTAGTCACCTACATGTAATACCATAGTGTTGGTGGCTTGAGTTACCTTGAAGTTGGTGTTCAATAAGGGCCACAAAAAAAATGAAGAAAAATTGGAGAAAGTCAGACATCTTTGTCTTTAAGGCTCCTTTCAGGTATAACAGTACCAGTTTTCACTAGGGGTTTTGAAGGTAGAGTGTGCAAGCCAATATTGAGTTGAGTGAGAGTTTTGCTGGTTTGTTGGGATTTTTGTTTGGTTGTTTTATTTGTTTGCTTTTGGGTTTTGGTTTGGTTTTTGTTTGTTTGTTCATGGTTTTGTTGTTGTTATTGTTGTTTTTTGAGTTTTAGTTTGGTTTGGTTTTACTTTTGACTACTATTTTTCTGTTTGTTTCATTGGGGTTTTTCCCCCCAAATCATTATTTTTTGAGTAAAGCTAAAACAATTTACAGCTGTGAGATGCAAACTTCAAATCTTTGACTCACACAGATTTCAGTCATTACATTAGTCATATGCTCAGGCAAAGAAGAAAATCTCTCCAGAAAAAAATCCCGCTAGTTAGTGCAAAACTACTAGATTAAAGAGAAGAGGAACTATGCAGTACAGGATTGCTTTTAAAAATATGTTGTATTCCATCAGTGGATTGCATCAGCAGTTGAGTCAAAGCCTTATTTTCACAAAGATTGGAGCTTCAAGTCTGTCTAGACAAGTAATTTACAGCAAGGGAAAAAATCTAAACCTTTGAATCCTAATGTTGTAAACAGTCTGTTATCAAGACTGTTAATACAGACAGGACTTAGCTTTTCTCAAGGACCACCCAAAAGAGAAAGAATTTGATATGGCAACTTGCCTGAAAAATTTATTTATGATACACCAGTATGTGGTAGCTGCATGAAAGAACTGTAGGAGTGGGGAGCACTTTTCTGATGGGATTGGCCTTGACAGTGACTGCAGTATGCGCTTCAGAGGTGTCAGTCCTCCTAAAACACAGAATAAAGACAGAGAGTCTTCAAATAGTTTCTTGACTATTCTGCAGTGTCCTTAGGTCTTTCCAGCATTATGGCATTTCAAGAATCCCAAATTAATCATAAATGTGTAAAGGTACAGTTGTCTTTCCCCCTGCCCCCTTTCTTTTTAAAGAGCCCTCTTGGTTAAGAGCCTACTTGCAGACCTTCTGCATGGTCTTTAAGCCATGGTAGCACATATCCTGGTATATACGGGTTTCTGAAGGCAAAGGTAGAGTTCAGCATTACAACCCAGGGTTTTCCAAAGTGAGGCACACCATCAGTCACTGTCTGCACCTGCAGCAGGAGCATGGCAGACATCTGGTATAAACTGCCCCTTGACATCCCCCAGCATCTCCTGGGACAGCTGTAGGACAATGAGAGCTTTCTAAATCCCATTTCCAGTCTTGGATATTAAAGCTGGATATCAGCATCCACACTTACACATTTAGGTCCCCATTTTAGAACAGTCTGTGTGATTTACATTGAAATTGCTGTGCAGCTTACTGAGTGAACTGGGACAAGTGATCACAAAATACACTTCTGACTTAAGTCTCCTACATTGATGTTAATATTTTAGAAATTATTAAAACCAGGTTTTATGTTACTCTGAAATGTTATATAAAGCATATTTTGAACTAAATCAATCTAAACTTTTCTGATGTTTCAAGTCTTGCTGAATCTGGGCATTTGTCATGAAAAACTGAGGCATTAAGAGCAAAAAGCAGACCACCTGTAAAACAGTTCTGCCTTCTCCACAACGTTTTTGGGTTTTGATTTTAGGGGGTTTGGTTGGGCCTTTTTATTTAGTTATGGTGGGGTTTTTTCAGTTTAGTTTGGTTTTGACAGTTTGGGGCGGGTTTGACTGGTTGTGAGTTTTTGTTGCTCTTGTTGTTGCCAAAAACAAAGGTACACGGGAAAAAAAGGCTGGTTAATGTTCCTGGCTACTTGCTTGATGAAGAAAAATACATAAAAGGACCTGGACCAAGAGGGCTTTTGCATTCTTCTCTCCCCTTCTCTTTCCTCTGCTACTCTGCAAACTTCCAAATTGAATGGTTCAGGAGTGAGTGAGTAGGGAGCAAGGTCAAACACAGCTTTACACAACAAAGTCACATCTTGATAGCTTTGCTAGCTCAAGGGGAGAGTATAAAATCTTCTGGAGGATGACCTGTGGCATTTTGTACCACCGTGAAGTATCCAGGCAGCTAGGATTGTTACTCCCTATGAACAGGTTAAAATGTATTGGCTATTCCCAGGGAACCTTTTGGAAAATCTTCATGGCAAAACAATTGTTGCTACTGTTGAAGATACTAAAGGCCTGTTTCAATACAGTGAGAGACTTTGTTGAAGCTGTGACCTAGGAAGAGGTGTCCTCCTGCTGCAAGACTTTGCTATGTTGTAGTGCAGTGCGTGTTCGTGCAGGGGAAATACCTTCACTGAACAGGTCAACTAAAACGAAACCCATGTCAAAGCTCTTTTCATGTCTTCAAATAGATATTGACCTAAAATTTACTTTGGGAGTATATAGTGGAACAAAACAATGATAAAAATATACTTGCTCAAAAATATTTGGCAAAGGAAAGGAAGAAGTCAAAAGCAACCATTTTGATGTAGACTAAAGTCCATTTGGGGTGCAGGAGAGAGCAGGTGATGGCTGGCTCCAGTGCCTGAGCTGGAGAAATAGAAGGGGAGTGACCTAGGCTGAGGAATGATTCTGCTACATCAGTAGAGGGTCTGTGATTGTTAAGACCTCTGGATCAAAGTGTCTCTTCATGGAGACAAGTACATTTATCCCACATCAGGAGTACTAAAATGTGAAGCCACCTTTTTGGAAGACTTATTGCAGACATAGAGAGGCTGGTTAGTATTACTGCTGTTTAATGTCTTAGAATATGATAATACTGCAACTGCTGGGAAACTTAATTCTTTCCCTACTGATTGTACAGCCTAAAATGACTTCAGGAAGAAAATAGATGCAGCCTATATTAGGATTATAGCTACTTGAATTTTCCTGTCCAGAGTAGGCTAACTTCTACAAATGTGCTTTAGAAAATAATGATCTGTCAGCACAGAAAGTCAGCAGGAGAAAGACTTCTAGTGACCTCAGTGGGCTTTGGCTCAATCCCTACCAAGACAGAACGAATCTGCATAAAACCAAATATCTGCTGATACCAGATATTGTGTTTCAAAGAAAAGCATAGTATTGTAATCTGTCTACACTCAGTCCTAATACAGTTTTTGTAAGCAGCATAAATTTCTTGCTGAGTTAATCCGACCAATTGATACCTCTTATTGAACATTGAAGTGCTATTATTGACATTAAGAGATCAAAATATCAGATTTTAAATGCTTATGTAGGATGGCTGAGCCAGTGTCTGGGAATGAGGTGCAGATTGGCCTCACTCCTGGAACAGGCACAGCAAGGACCTGCTTTGCAGGGAAGTGAGCAGGGTGAGGGATGTGAGTGGTGCAGAAAGGTCTTTGTGCTCTGGCATAAGGAACTATCCTTCTTGTGTCACACTGGAAAATGGAGGCGTTGTCTGCTGCCTGATGCTGTCTTCTGGGAAGCAGTAAGCCAAGAGCTGGCCCCACCACTGAGCCATGCTATGAGAGCGTGTAACCACACACAGTCAGCAGTGCAACTGTAGCATCTGCATGGAGAATAGCAATTGTGCGTCACTCAGGAGCACACGAAATCGTACAAAAAAGAGAACAAGTCAGGGCTGAGAGAACAAATTAGACTTTTAGGCTTTATGTACACTGCTATTTAAATAAAGCAAACTTTAAAATTATAGGGAGCTGTGCAGCTATCTGAGCAGATACCTCTGGGGGGCACTATGACCACGAGGTAATACCNCCCTGTTTTGTTTCTTCTAATGGCATTGTAGGCTTCGTACACTCATTCAGCTACTGTCTCCAAGATTTATACTGAGGGGTTTTTGTTTGTGTAGGGTTTTTCTAAGGAAAAATGAAAGAAAAATCAAATGCTGATTTTGAGGGAGTTTTTCTTGAGATAGAACACAGTGAAACCCAGATAAAGGCATCAGTGGTATCTGTTCTGCCTCAGCCATACACAGACCACAGCACGTTTCAGCTCCACATTTAGCTGGAAGGTCTGACAATCCAGCAGAAAGTCCTGCCTTTTGTACACCTCTCAACAGCATGCTGTCCACATTAATAACTTCCGAAACACCTGACTGGGCATGCTCACAGAGAAAGCCTACTGATGTCAACACAGTATTGAAGAAAGATCAACACTACAGGAGATCAGCCCATGGGGCACACCTGGTTCTGGTTTATGTCTGCTCTGCTTGCAGACTTTGGTCTAAATCCCCTGTGTTGTTCCGCTCCTACCCACGGGCTAACATATGGCTGGGAGTCAGATCATCTGACTGCTTTATGGGCTCTTATCTTTCACTGTGCTGCACACAAGCAGAAATACTTCTGGATCTTGCTCTGGTAGAGCAAACAATTATATAAGTGACATTAGGTAAATAAAACATCTTTTTCCTTTGAAGAACACAAAAGAACGTTATATATCTCCTTGCTGATCAAAGGTGGTTATATTGCCCTTTTTGTTACACATACAGATTGTTGTATTTGTCTAACGTTTACAGCATGTAAGGCTGCTTTAATCTGTCACTCAGATTTCATAGCTTGTCTGCCTTTGGTTTTATCTCAGCTTTGAAATATAAAGTTTAGTGAGAACGTGTAACTGGGTATTCACGTCCTCTTTTTATTCCAGCTTGGGTTTTCACCTGCATCTTTTTTCTAATCCACTCCACCCCCTACTCTCCAGCCTGTGCTGAGCGGCACTGATGATTTAAGATGATAGTAAACATTTCACTTCAAACAGGATGAAAATATTTCAGGTATCATCAGAATGGTATTCTCCCTCACACACAGTGACAGAGGGACTTGAGTGTGCAAGTGAGAGTGAGAGAAAAAAAAGAAGGCTGTAAAAGGAACTGAATTTAAGCGTTGGCAGCTAGACAGTGGAGTTCTCTGGCAAACTGGCAGATGCAAGTTGCCTGGGGGCTTTTTGTGCATGGTCAGGAACCACAAAGGCTGTGGAGCCAGGCTTCATGCCACCCTCAACAGCACAGCCAGAAAGTTACACAGAGACTTCACAGCACCATTTTAAAGCACTCTTCAGTCTAAGTCACCTTGAATTGTAGAGTCCAGGGCTGACTTTCTGAAAATGTAAATAAAGTTCTAAGCCTATGAAAGTTATGAGACAAGTAAAACTTGTAACTTCAGCCATTTCAAGTCATCTGAACACATATCTGTTTTAAACAAGCATTGATTCCCTGGTAGTTTAGGGTGAAGAACCCAACTCAGCTTAAATAACTGAAGTAGCTCGTCTCAGTGGGTGGCTCCAGGGCTTGCTGCAGCTTGGTCTGTCTATTCTTTGATCTCTGGTACATAGGTAACCATGCAGTGAATCTGTTCCTTATTTTATTTGTCCCATCCTTAGATGGGACCAATATCTGTGAAAACTAAAGCCCCTTTAAGATGTAGATTAAGGAAACCATTTTACTAGGAAGAGTTGAATACCTTGCAACTTCAGCCTAGGGCCATTCTTTACTTAGTTTCGCTCTTCTCTACAGTATTTTACCGAGGCAAAATATCTGGAAAGACCACCTTTTGATGAATCAAGGTATGCATGTTGAGAAGGCATGTATTAGAGAAGAAAGAAACCTAGAGATTAGATGTCTAGGGAAAGAGATGAGAGATTTACAGGAGAAGTGGTTGTGGTGGCCAAAGAAGCTTGGAGAAATATCTGCAAGGTGTGGGTTCTGGCTATAACCTCCAGAGAGGCAACCAAAGGATGACAGCTGCAGACTGAAATATTAGAAATGTGTCCCAGCTGAGGAACTAGGAGGGTGAAAAATGTCTAGAAAGCATGAAGATAGAAATCAGCTTGTAAGGCAAATGCCTTAAAGCCCAAAGGCAAGTGGAGGCAGTAGAGGAAAATTGAGAAAGCAGCAACAAGCAAGTCATTTGGTTTTGGCTTCTTTGATATAAAAGTAATGAAAATCTATAAACCTTTCCATTATGTCTGATTTTGTCTGTCACATTTCTTCTTCACAAGTCTGCAGGCTTGTGGAGTTGTTCTAGCAACTCACTCTTATTCCTAAGGATCCTAAAACTCCTTGCTGCTATATGGCTGGAAGTGTGTGCCCATCAGAGGGCAAAACCAACACCAATTCCATTTTTATCTCTCTCCTTCTCTGCAGCTTTGGTGTGTGACGTAAACATGACTTCACTAACATAATGGGAATGAGCTGGAGGCTATGTGGCCCCTGCTACACTTACCTGAGTTTTAAATTTATTTCTTCCAATCAGTCTTCTGGGGCTGTTTTCCTGCAAGAAAGTATAGTACAGCCCACAGACAACAGTTTTAATTAAAGCTTGAGTTTTTTTGTAAGGAAGGTCTCCAGACTGCAGTGACCAAAAGCTTCTGAAGATGTTATATCATACTCAACCCCTTGCACCCAATGTTGAGTTGCTCAGAATGGATAAGCAAAGCACACTCCGCCTTTTTTTTTTTTTTTAAGTGCAGGAATAGTTTTGAAAGAATGTTTAAGGATTAATTCTGTACCAAAAGCAAAACCAAACCAAACCAGCAGCAGCAGAAGCTCTTGGTGTCTGAGACAAATGTTTGCAGAACATTGTCTATCTTCACACACTGATTTTATAGATGTAGGCTTTAAAAGGCAGCTTTCTTCTCCCAAAGCTCCACCCACATCATAAATCAATAAATAGATCAATAAATAAAGTAACAAAATGTCTCTGCTGCTGATACACAGTAGATGCCAGTTTCTCTTCCTGTTCTGTTTGGCAGTTTCCCATGAGTGGCAAAGAGTGGGTGGCCCATACATTGATAATCACCTTAATTTTCAGATTTGCCTCTATTATTAAACTGTGTCACTGATCCCATCTGGATTACAGAAACCAATTTTACTGATGAAATCACAGAGAATTTCAGTAAAAGTTGAATAATATTCTCTCAATATTGAATAACTGTGGATCTGGCTGTGCTTGCAACATAGGCATATGGCAAGCACATGAACAACATGCTGTACTCTGAAACTATTGTTTTAGTTTGTTTCTAGCAGTTTCAGTCCAGAAAAATCCTTTGCTAGTAAATTACTTGTGATGGTTTGTTAGAAGAAAAAGATGTTATAGCAGAAGAATATCCTCTCTCCTTGATGCCTTCACCCCCCCTGCCTATTGAAAGAATATTAATTTTGCACACAAACAACTTTTAAATTTTTTTTCCTAAGTATAAGCAAGTCCAGCTAAAAAAGGTAAACTTCTTCATGTTTTAAAATTAGAGTAAATCAAGATTTTTCAGGAAGGATAGTCCTTTGATAGATTGAGAGTCATTCTTGGATAAAGCAGGAAACCTTACAGACACATAAGCCCTCCTTCAGATTCTAATGTAATAAAAAATATTGCCTTTCCTGACAAACACTGTCTGCTTTTATCCTTGTACCTTGTATCACAACTACATAAGCACAACTTTTGTTGTTATAATGAATTCATATGCTTGTGAGCAACAATCACAGATACTTGTTTCTTATTTGAAAATTTCAGATGTTGCTTTTGGAGTTTTTGAGGACACACTCCCAGCCTTTTTTTTTTCTTTTTTTGTTTTTTT
>VXBQ01002168.1:45546-60452 GCA_013400175.1 Phainopepla nitens
TACATTCTGTAATATAACAGGCTTCACAGTAAAAACGAAAATCAATGTATTTCCAAATTTTTTTTTTAATTTTTAGATATAACACTTTTATATATTCTCGGATCTAGTTGCAAACCTCTGCTTAATGTCAGCAACAGGTTCTCTTTTCTTAACAGCTTCTTAATGACTCTATAGAGACAGCCTCTGGCTCCCCAGGTGCCATGTAATTCCAGCAGTGGGTATATTCTTAATCCCATTTATATGTGGAGTAATTTTCTACCTTTTCCACAAAAGAAGGGCCACCCAGCACTGTCTGATACATCTGATATGGTGAGAGTGCTGACAAACACAGCAAGAAAGTGACAAGTGCTTATTCAGTGCATTTTCACACCCTATTTTACGCTGTGGCACACACATCCAGCCAGTGCATCCATGTCTGTGCTGGAGATGGCTATTTCCTGCCTTAAAGCTCTTCCTGCACGCACATTTAGCCTTCTCATTTTTCTTCATCAACCATCTTCTCATGAAATCTTACTTTGTGTCATAGGACACAAATTTATTACTTCCCCAGGGAAGCAGTAGTACACCCTCTTAAAGGATTTAAGATGCTTCCCTTCTGGTCTGGGCATTGTTGTTTGCCTCTCTCTGGGAATGGCAACTGTGTGGAGCATCCCTCGTCCTCTTTCTTACAGGGCTGCTCTTTGTCCCTGGTACTCAAAAGCTGTGCTGCTGAACCTGGCCTTGAGCAATCTGAAAGTGTACGGTGTAATTTGATGCGAGGTGACACCTCAGCTCAGCTCCTCTAGGGATGAGGTGCTGCCCCTAATTCCATAAATCATCAAGTTATCTGGCCAGTTACCTGGCCAAGGAAACACAGCCCGTGTGCACAAAAGTGGAATTCAGTTAATTTCACCTTCAGAAGCTATTTTCTTTGTTGAATGTGGCAATGTTATTCAGGAGGCAAGCTGAGTTCCTCTAGTTCCTCTAGATAATGTTCTGCTTTTAGCCTGCTGGGGTGAGTTTCTAATGTCCCAGCAGCACCACGTGTAGCATTGATGTGGGGAAAGCTACTCCTGAGCTTGGAGGTCAGTGTTACACTGGGATAAGCCCAAGCACTCTCAGGGCCCTGTAAGTCCTTTTCCTCTTCTGGGGGCACTAGATATTTTAGCATTCATGTAAATAAAGTATGTGTGAAACATACGTTGTATCTCTCCACACAGACACACATGCACAACACAAATGCTCTGAGGCTATTGGGTCATTTATAATGGTCTTTGGGTTTTATTGCCAAGTAGACACATTATTATTCATGTATACGACATGCATATTCACTATTATTTTCAGCTGTTATAAAGTAATAAATATTCTCATGCACCTCGCCATAGCGGTGCTGCAATTCTTATATATTTGCCTTTCCTCCATTGCTTTTAAAAGTTCAGTATTGGTCCACAATGTTTTGGAATTGTGACAATTACTTTAGTCTGATTAAAGAAATATTGCTGGATGAAATTTCTGCTCATCAAATATGATAGATAACAATATCAAAGATAGAGCTGGACTGGTAATCTTTGGGACTCATCTCTTCACTGCTGCTATAATAGTATCTTTGATTTTATAATAAGCTGCAGGGACAATATACTTCGCTTATGTTTGTGACATCATTCATATTTCCAGCATTTGATTAAGTTGGAATATGCCTACTCCCTTTTAAAGGCTGTCACAACACAAACAGGGAAAGTGTGTTAAAATAAAATTCTGGGAAGAACGAAGTAATTAATGATCCAAATAAAGCAGCTTCTCCCCATTTACAAAAGTGAGATGACACTGCAGCAGCCCCAAGTTGTCTGCTTGAAGCATATGGCACTGTGCTGCTACCCCCCAAGGAAATGCCTTTTCCCTTTTAGAGCAGATATCAAACACAATAACCACAATAATGTGGCGGTACCTATCACATCCAAAATTCAAGCTAACATGAGCTGTAAATGCAGATCTAGTGCAAGTGCACAGGAAAGATTCTATAGCTTCCACTGCTCCCCACCTGGCAGTATTAGAGACTTTCCCCACACAGCACAATGCCCAAGCACTGCAGGTGGGTTTCTCCGAGATTTCCACTTTGATGGCAGAGCCCTCAAATGCCAGGAAAAGGGAATAAGCTCATGACTTTTCCAAACATTTTCTATGGTGTTACTCAAAATATATGTTTGATTTGAAAAAAAACCTCCACACGCACACACAAAAAAAAAAGCAACCCACAAAAGCCCCCCACAAAAACAAACAAACAAACCAACCATCCAAAGTAAACAAAACCCAAACAAAACCAACAACAACAATAACAAAAAAAAAGCCCAAACCAAAAAAACACCAACAAAAAAGAGACTGCCAATGGACCTGCCATTTCTCCGCAATCTTGTCAAGACCAGACTCTGCACAGAGCTTCACAACAGAATGAAAGATAAATGGCATTTATCCCAAGGTGTGTTTCTAGCTGCCCTACCCCCAGCAGTCTGTGTGGTGCACTAGCATCAGTTTGTACTTGTGGGAGTGCACTACAACTTAGGGAGAAATTGTTGCCTTTCAAGATGCAGCTTTTTTGTTTTGAGACAATTAGCTTTTGCTATCAAGTCCAAACACCAGGAAAAGTGGGGAGATTAAATGCTACAATGACACAATTTACAAAGTGGGAAACTTTAGGGTATTAAAATGCTGTGAAAAGGGTCTTCACTTTGTTGGGTTCACTCATGTTCTCTGCTTTGAACTTGACCTGCTCTGATTAATATGAAGTTTCCTTGAGACAGGTTAAAAACCAAAAGGACAGAGTGAAGCATAAAGGACATATATATAATCAGACAAAAGCCTCTGGTACCAGGAAAGGACAGCACTAAGAACAATCAGTGACATTGGAACATGGTAGTTCAGAACACACTTATGCTTGTAGAAGCATAATAGTCTTGTTCTCAATACAGATATATTTTGAATGTGTAATAAAAACGTGTAGTTTCTCATCAGATGGTGTCCTGGGTGGGTCCTTACATACATCAGCATTTTAGAAATGACATTTAACATCTAACAAGAGATAAAACAAAATTCTCTGGGTTTACAAGAATGGGTAATAAAGACCTTGAGTGACTGTCTGGCCGAAAAGTCTTGGCAAGGAGGATTACAGTGGATTTTAATATGACTTAGGAATGTCTTATAAGGGTACTTCTGAGGTCTACATATTTTGGCATCTGCTTCTCCCTCCGTGAACTCCAGCTCTAGTGTGGCTGCATCAGAAAAGCTGAATGAGTGCTACTATGCACATGGTATTGTGCATATTTAGCTGCTAGATTGTCCCCCAGGAGCAAGCCACTGCAGAAAGTCCTGCCACAGATTGTAACCTTTCTTCAGCAGTGGGGTGAGTCCAGGGAACACAGGCACACATGTGAGAGCATGATTTTGTGTTTCCCCTCTTTGATCCTGGTGAAAGGTCCTTCACCTCTGAACAATTGAGTGCCATGCAAGACACGACTTTAGGTGACCTGGTAGTCATTATTTGCTCCTTCTGTGGTGCAGTTGGAATGACACTTAGGTAAAGGGCAGCTTCTTGATGGCAAATGTCATGGCCAATAGGCAGGGCATTCCTGATAATGTAATTATCAGCCAGAAGAGAAACCCTGGTCACCTCCAGCAGGCTTCTCTAAAATCCATCACAGCATTAACAGTAGAATTGCTGACAACTCCTCCTCCTCCTCCTCTTTCTAGGTAGGTGAAGTTCATTCATGATGAGAGGCTTACACTGCTAAACCCAGGCCATGCTTTTTGATTTTTCCAGTAGATGAAAGATGAGAGAGCTTCTTAGAACAGAGCCTAATCTGTGAAGGAATGGGGAACTCAGCTTACTCACTTCATAAAGAAACCTCAAAGGAAATTTTCTCTGTTAAAATTTCTCTAGTTTAATAGCTGTGAAGTCATAAAATTTAACTGAACAATGGTTTTCCATATAACGGTCTCTTCAGTCAATAGTTCCTCTCTAAGCTATTCCAAATCATCCTGGCTTCAATAAGATCAGATGCTCAAACAGCCAGCACAGGAAATAATGTGACTTGTATAGGTTTAGCAGCTGTTCAATATGCTCTGTTGTGGTGGGTCTTTCTTGTGTGCAATTTTGTCATGTTTTTCACAGGTTTCCATTATTGTGTCTATTAGACACGACACATTAGAGATTATTTTTAAAGCAGTTTGTGGAGGGAGGCATTGCTAATTATAGTATTTTTAAACTGAGATGTACACAGGAGTCCCACTTATTAAACCTGTAAATGATTTTATAGTAAATTAGCAATATAAAATAGGACTATCTGAGCTTCCAGAATGAGACAAATGTTTTGCAGCCCCAAGTGGTGACTAATGCCAGTGATACTTATTTATCTCATTAACATTATGACATATTAAAACACAACCCATTGAATTTCTTGTGTTTGTTTCACCAGAAAATAAAAGTAATATAAATTATTTTAGTCCCAATTCTGTTCTCATCTACAGGTCAATAAATTAGAAATATAGTGGAGATGGAACATATTTACACTTCATGTAGCCCAAGCTCATCCGTTGCCTTGGTTTCTCCAGTTGGAAAGGCATCTGCCCTGGACTGGGTACCACAGGCTCCTGTCTCTTGTGAAGAGTGCAGTCAGAGGTTCATGGTCCTGCTGCTGTGCCTTGCATCCATCACTGCTGCAGTGCTCTGGAAAGATGTGTCTCTGAGAACAAATTTCAGATTTCATTAAAAAACTGCACCTCCCTAAACTTTACATGGAGGATCAGGTGTATTTTCAATCACAGAAAAACCAGGAAGCTGCAAGACTGTTGTTGGAGAGAAAGTAGAAGGCGTTTGTAAACCTACAATGCAGAGTTTCATTCAGAGATTTTTCTCTCTTGTAAAATAAAGGTGGATACATTTCTAAACAACATGTCACTTCCAAATGTGAAACCAAACTTCTCAATTTTTTGTTTAGGATGTCCATTAAAAAATTTGCTTTTCTCTGTATGGCTAAAACAACTCAACATGTTCAACATAAATTCCAGCTCACTTTTACAAAGCAAACATTATCAAGACTAACTCCAAACTAATAAAACGCAGTTCCTCTTTCTCTAACTGTGCTTATTTCTAGATTTATTTAGATTTAATGTATTTTAGCCAATGGGGGAAGATTATTACAATTTATTTATTCCTTTGATGTAACAATTCCCTGGGAAAAAAAATATCGTGCATTAGTTGCAACACTGTGGTCTCCTGTTTGAAGAATTTTCATACATGTAATAATTCTGTGAGAATTGTAGTGAAGCCAATGATAGCCAGTGTCTGCCTGAAATCTGTAATCCAGATGCAAAATCAATACATGTGACACATCTCCCAGCAGAAAACTGCCTCTTTCCCTTCTGGCAGATAGATAGTATGAGTAGGTTGTATCTCTGACTTGAAGAGTCTGAATCTGATAACACTGTAAATCCATAATAGAGATAGTCCGAATACAGGAGTCTGGTAATCTCAGATGAGTCAGCTTTTTCATAACCAAATTTTAGATTATCCAGATATCAGACACATCCTTCAGTTCTAAAACCAAAGACTACATGAATTTGTTTGAAATCACCGCTCTTGGACTGTCCTGGAGCTACTCGGATGTTTGGAATGTACCTACATTCCACAAAGATTTCAGCAGACTTCCCACTACAGGAAAATATTCAGAATGAGAGCTGGCAGCTCACAATTACATTCATGTATTCACATGCTTGAGTGACAGTAAGTATATATTATTATGATGTTGCTTCATTTTCTTCTATATATTTTAGGAATAAGGTATTAAGAGTATCCTTGCTATGTGGGAGAGCTGTTCATCATTTATGTCTGCATCTACTCTACTGTTTTGAAGTCAAGATTTTCTATGATAGCTCCAAAACAAGTCATGTGGTTTAGGTAATTTGGGCTGCAAATTATCTCACAAACTGAGATGAAACACAGAGGTCCACTGTGGAGCTGTACCAAAAAACATTCAGAGAAACTTTGGAGACAAATGCTTGTTCACAAACCATTTTCCATAAAGCTCTGTCCCTCCTGGCAGATGTGGGCAGAAGACAACAGTTTAATGAGCTGTAAACAAATTTTGAGCCATCAAGTACAACCTTCGACCAAATACCACCATGCCACATAGGCTTCCTACCTCTTTCTTCTCAGAGGACAGGTGCTGATGAAGGGTCAATACTCCTGGCGCAACAAAAATGTGTGCCACTGATGGAACAGGTTTAGAAGTTTGCAATTGCCTTGAGACTTGTAAGCAAAAACAATTCCTCCTGATCACTTTGAAATGAGCCAAAATTTGCTAATTAAAACATATGCCCAGAGGTAATTGTTCAGTTTTGGTCATTACAGGACTGTTTCTTCTCCCTTGGGTGCAGTCCACTACAGTAGAAAGGCCTGTCTAAAAATCTGGACTAGCCTCTCCTTTGTTTTTCAGGGAGAGTGTGATTCTCCAATCAAAATTACACCAGGGATTGACTGTGCTACAGTTTATTAACAAACACTGAAGCACATATTTACTGTAGCGCAAGCTCAAGCAAATGACCGTTAAGCATATGACTGTCTGCATGCTGTAATGTGCAGGGCAAATGTTTTCAGAGACCCTAAACAAGGTAGCAATGTTTTTAAATGCCATCTGCCTTCTTTTTAAGACTGCATTTAGCAATAGCTTGGTGTTTCAGTGGCACTGTGTGAGACTGTATCTGCAAACAGCAAATAGCAATAGAGGAAGCACAAACTCAAAATTGTCTATTAGTTGAGATTGCATCTCTCAGTAGGTAGGGATGTGTGTAGGGAGGAATGTAGGCTTACACCTCTTAGGCAGATGATCAGCACATGATGAGACTACAGAACAGGAAAGCTGGTTGATGGTAAAACCAGGCATGAGCTATGAGCTCTAGCACAGGTAACAATCCATGAAATGGTGTTCGGTCATGTGGCTGAGTGAGATTCTGTCTGCTGATAAACCTCAGCTTTACCAGAAGAGATAAGCTACCTTTTATTGTCCACATGGAGAGGAAGGAGAATTTCAAGTTCTCTTCTGGAAGAGTGAGATGGGAGAAGCAGAGTGCTTTTTTGACCAGTTTCATTCAGCCAGAGATTGTGGATGTGATAGGCACATTTCACAAATTATCATATGCTTATGTGATTTGATGGTCTCGTCAGAGTGTAGAAAATCAGCTCTGTCTGTCCCTAGTTCTGGAGACCAGCTTTTCCTATTTATTCAAATAAGTTAATTTAATTCGTTTAGTGTCGTCATTCTCACATGTAAGGACACAGGTCCACAATAAACTGCAGGTGTGCATAGGCACAGAAATGTGGCCAAATGCATCATTCTTCCCCCGTTAAGCTGTGAGGGTTGCATGAATTACCTGTGAAGCTGGTTGCAGATGTACCAAGTATTTACAAACTTGCTACAGTGTTTTGTGGGAGAAGCAGGGAGAGAAGTGCCCTTCTCAGGGAAATCAGTCCCCTAAAAATGTGGAGTGCAAATGGGTGCTGGTTCTGTGCCCTAGGAGATTTCAAAACTGTCCAAGAATGTATATTTTGAGGATGTGCTTTAGTTTTTTAGAAGGGGGGTGTCTGCATAGGATTTTGTGTAATGCTAAGGGTGGCCAGGCAAGGGTGGATGAGATAAACTGTAATTTAGGACTTAGTAAAGTCCAAATCCAGAAAGCTATCTAGATGCCACATGGGCAGAGCTAACCGCTGATGTAGATACCAGCCTAAGCATTGTGGATGAAAATAACTCAGTGCTAGTAAGAAGTCATAAAGAGTTTGGGAAAGAATATGCATTACAGAAAGGTATTTTAGTTAAAAAGGAATGAAAAAAACCCCAGGTTTGATGTGGCCACCATCTGACATTTACCTATTTAAGTGTAGTTAGGTAACTGAGTTTCAGATGCATATGAGTATTCCCTGACTTTCTCTCATCAGTGAAGAGGAAGGGAAGTTCTAGAGCATGGGTCTTCTAATTCCATGGCAGTGTCTAGATAGCTAACAAAAAAATCCTCACCACTGACTGCTGATGAAATCCAGTCTAATAGCTCATGATAACTGAAGCCTAGATGTAGCACTATTAAGCAATAACTACTCTTTAATTTGTTAATAAATGTTGAAATAAAATTTTAAGCACTGGAAGTAAGATGAAATTAATTTTATTCCCTTTAACTGAAATAAGGAACTTCTCAAGCGCTGTCAAAACTGAAGAAAAATTGGTACTGCATTACTAGCATCCAAGTACTTTTAAAAACCCTATAACAGAGTTTCTGAGCAGGCATTTAGAAGACCAAGGATGAAATCTTGGGAATCCCTGGTCATCTTTCAAGGGTGCATTCGACTTTTAACGAGAGCTAGAGGAAATTACTTTCTCTTATGCAAATTTTTCGCATGAGAATATTTTGGAGTGTGTATGGAAGAGTTTATGCCATCCACAAGGCACCCATAAGGAGAAACCTGTCTCATAGCTCTCTTTTAAACACAGCATATGGAGCCCCTCTGTTGGTCACAGCTTTCAGAGAGAGAAAATCTGGTAGGAAAGTCCAAAGCCAACAGGGCTTTGTAGGTCAAAGTCAACACCTTTGCCTCAATCTGGAAAAGCAGCAGGAGAGCAGCAGAGATCACAGAGCACTGGTGTCACACACTGCCACGCTGAGGAGTTGTCAGCAAAAATCCAACTCCAGGATTGCTAGAAGAAACAACAGATAGCAAAAGGTTTGTTTTGCTTCATTTCAGCTGAGTTCTGAGGTTACCAAACTTTACAGAACGACAACGACCGTGTACATTTTTATAGTCCAGCAGAGTTCAGAGCTCTGGTAAGAAAGCAAATCACTGCTTGGTCAGCTCCTCACAGGCACAACAGTTCAAGGGTTCGTGTTTTTTCTCTCTCAGCTAAGCTGTTTTCCCAAGAACATCTTCGTTACTTTTTGCCATAAAACAAAAGGTCGGGTTTGATGTTGCTCCTAGAAATGTTCTTGTTGTTCTGTTTGTTTATATAACCCCCTTCTCTGTCCATCTGATGGAGAATGTGATCTGCTGCTTAATGCCAGCTGCATGCAAGATGATGAGAAGAATGACAGCCCCAAAAAGAGGGCCGGGGGAGGGGTACACAGAGCTGTGAAGGAAATTAAGGGAAAATAAGCAGAGTTTTGCCTCTGGTCATTTGCAGACAGCTTGTGAGATCCTCACTTCACACACATTGCTGGGCTGCCTGTGACGTTTCTGAACACACAAGCTGTTATTTCCTCACAAGGAGTCAGCACCGCTAAACCCTTTCAGGCGACGTGGGTGGGCGCTTTAGAAGACATACTGTCTCATCCCATTCAGGAACTGCCCTCTGTCACTGCTCTCCTGGCATGCTGGATATTTGTTGTTTCAGTAAATAAACTGGCTTGTGTCTCAGGCTAGCTGTGAATGCTCTGTCCTCCCACCACCACTCTTTCCCGGCCACTCCAGGGGACAGGAGAAAAAAAAAGAAGAAGAAAAGAAAAAAAGAAGAAAACAGCCAAAAGCAACAAGAAGATGAAAAAGTTCACAAAGAGCTCAATGCCACCCACTAAGCCCCAACATACAAATAATCAGTGACCAAATGGTGTCATTAGAGGCCCCAACATCCTGTCAGCACTCAGCTTTTCTATGGAAATCCATGATGGAAGTGATTTCGAAACCATCTTTCCTGTTTCTTCCAGAAAGAAGATTCGGGGAAATGGCTATCACAGGTTACTTTGGTTTTTCTTGTTTCTTCCAAAAGTACCTTTCGACTTCCAAGTCAGTGGTCAGGTTCTGCAAAATTGAAATAATAATTTTTGAAGCCCCATTGTCAGCCTGCCTTCTCCTAGGCTATGGAAGGTATGTGATATAGAAGGGAGATGCAAGATCATCAATCTGCCTCTGTTTTGTCAAAGATGTGCAAGCATGATTGTAAACAGGCTTAATTTGTGTTTTACTGCATCTCCACTGGCCCTTTTTTCAATCTTGATGCTAAGTACAACAGGGAAAACAGATGTCTGCTACCATACAGATTCCCTTTAGGATTAATAGGAACTTTCCACATTGGCTGAGGCAACATGCAGTTTTTCACATTCTTCTCTTGGTGGGTATTCATATCAGCCGAATGTAGAAACTTCCTTAAATAATCTGTCATTCCACTCTCAATTCCATAGGTAGTCAATGAGAAAAAAAGCCCAGGTAAAAACGGAATAATTCCAATAACTTCTTTTTGAAATCAACCTCTGTGTGATTTTCTTTTGTCTTCCTCCTCTGCCCTGCCTCTCTCATGCTATCTACCAAGTGCAAATAATTGAATAAATTAAGTAATTTCTTCACACACTAGTCATTGTGCCTTTGTGCTGCCTGGGAACAGAGTTTGTCACTGAAATATTGCTTCTGGAGAAACTGCTGCAAAAAAACTACAGAATGGTGACAGATAATAAGAATTTGCTCTATTGGTCCTGCTTTCCTCTACAAACACCCTCACCTATTTTCATACTGGATTGGTGACATCAACCACATTAAGAGTTAAGACATAGAAGAACCCCAGCATCAGATGCATCCTGCAAATGCAGAATGGCTGCACTGAATGTTTTTGTAGGGTACCTAGTAAAAATGGCTTCCGAAAATGCTTTGTTCAGTGAAAATGTCGTAAATCGTGAGTTAGTCACAGAGAGGTGTGGTGATCTTCCATTGATTTCCCTAGTCTCTCAATACACTTGTTCAGAAATAATCTAAAAAGACATTTTTCACAGTTATTAGCATCTCTCCATTAGACAAGTAGGGCAATAGAATTGCGCCCACAGGCTGGGAGTTCTCAACCCCTGGAATCTCTCAAGAGAGACACCAGCGAGCACAGACAGGTTACTGCAAATCTATCCGAAGCCACAGCAAATCACAAAATCACACTTTGTTTCATTATACTGGTTGCGTCTCCTCTTCCCATAAGGATGAAGATCCAAAACTTAAAGGGATATTTTTATATCTGAGTTTTTCTCCTGATTCAGCAATGCTTTCCACCACATGAACTCCATCAGTTTGCATCTGAAACTCATACAAAATGCAAAAAAACACCCCCAAGCCCCAGTCCTTAGAAGCAAGACTAATTTCTATTCTTCCATTCAACTTCTTTATTTTCACACAGTCCTCAGCAAGGGGTCTTGTCACCAAGGAGGTAGTTTTCACTTCTACAAATAGGCAATATAGATGAAAATTGGTATAATGCCAAATTTAGTCTGTGAGTAAACACAGAAACTGACAACAGAGTCATACTGCTTGATACTATTATGCTTAGCAGTTTGTGGGGTTCTGCCTTCAACTTTGAAAAATAGCTGTATATTCTACTTGGAGACCAAAGAATATCCTCTATTTGAGAAAGATTTCTTCAAATTTTAGGCAAGCTTTGAAATCATAGGAAGAAATATTACATTGCTTTCACAGAGAAATGAAGGGGTTACATGAGATCTCATTTCTCCTGCCCCCTTCGCTCCAAGTCAAGCAAAGTTTAATTTGTCAGTTACATTCACTTGTACTGAAATTAGCAAACGAAACTAAAACAAACAAACACACACAAAACAACCAAAAGAGATCCACTAGGAAAAAAAAGACTTCATTTAAGTCAGAACTTCAAAGCTCTAATAATAGACACAAGGAAAATCAGATTATGTCATGCAGGAAAACATTACCAGATAGATTAAGCCACTACAGGCATAATTAAAGGAATGCAAATAATGAAACATACAAAATAACATGGTCCAAGGCATTTTAAAGTTTCAGAATCATAATGGCTGCAGTAGTTGTACTTCCACAACTGTGATTACAAGTAACTGGATTCAACGTATCTTCCAGACAGTTTTTACTCTGTATTTTGTACTAAACCTCAGCAGACAGTGGACCTGGGAGTAGCAGGGTACAGCTGATCATTCCCATCCATTCCTCAGCCCCTTCAGAGCAGGAGGACCCTGCTGCTCCCAGAGGCCAGGTCCTTACTGTAGAAATGACAAATGCTCGCAATCCTTGTTCTTGGCCCTTGCGTTCACGGCACAGGCGACTTTCTCCCCGATTAAGCATGGGGACATCCCTCTTCCACCTGCTTTGGAGACTCAGCAAGAGGCAGAAGCCATTGTCTCTTCCCACAGGCCAGGTCCTGCAGCTTTAGTGACAAACAGGACAATGGCTCCAGATCTTGCCTCTCTGACCTGCTGTGTGAGCCTTGGCTTTTGCTGTGAACAATTCAGAGCAGTATAAGTCCTGTGATGCTACATATCCCTCCTCCAGGCCAACCAGAGATGAATGGGATTATTATAAATGCAGCAGTGCTAGCTGTCTCATGGACCATCCCAACGGCATCTCTCTCCTTGCCAGAGTAACGCACTTACTTTTATTTATTTCTTTTTCAGTATCTGTTTGGAGATTTTTAGTAGGTCCGGCTCTGCTCTGGAAAATTATTTTAAAATGGAAATGATCTTATTGTGTGTCTCTCAGATTGCAGTCAGATGTGCTGTGTGTATCTCTTGGCCTTGCAAGTAACAGACTGGTAGCAAATAACCAGGCAGAAAGTCTGTTCTGTGTGTGTCTCACTGAACTGACTTGATACAGAATGACTCAGAAATACAGAGACTGTTAAATGCTCTGTTTACAGGGGCAGTTTATACAAGAAGCTGCAATTGAAAGCTGAAGTGGTGATGCTGAATACAAATGAGATAACATGCAATTTAATCCCAGTTGCAATTTGGAGCTATTGTTCTTAGGAATCACACATTTTAAATTAGCTAAATCCCAAGTTGAACTGACATTGTAACTATCTTATTTTCCTACTTCTACAATTTCTTGTGAAAAATCAAGGCCAAAGAAAGTATGGTTACTATGAGAACCATAGTAATATTCTGCAAATTGTCTTTTTGTGATTTGTACCATGCACACAGAGAAGACTGGAGTGTTAACTAACTGAGCTTAAATTGTCACATGCACAAAAAAAAGGACTGTCTCTCCTCTTTCCCTCCTATCCTTGAAACAAAGTTTTAGAGAAAAACAAACCAGCACTGAAACTATGCTTGTGAATCCATTTCAACTTAATTAACACTATGCTAGTTACAAATAAAAACAGGTTCCCAAGCACGAAGTTTGGCTGTCCCTCCACTCTGTGAATTCAAATTTGACTCCTTGCTTTGTTCTAACAAACAAAGAGAGCAAAGAACAATGTGACCCTGACCCGTCTTTACCCCTTCACATACAAATTATCCCTTTAAATATTCAGACACTCTGAGACATGAAGAGGTCCCATGAGAACAAACACCTGCCATTCCTCCGGACAGCACTTTGACCAGACATTGCCTATCTACTTTTTCAACAACTTTTACATTCCTGGGGCTGTTTTATAAAGAAGATAGCAACACTTGTGGTCTCAGGACATAGCCTGTGTTTCTATGCAGAAGCACACTATGAGTCCCTTCCCATGTACCACATAAACACACTCCACTTGCAACCTCTCAGCAATTTTCTTTCCTGGGGATCCAATGCCATAGGCTTGGAGTCAGAGTTAGTCTAATAGTCCAGCTGCAAACTTCCTTTGAACATGTTTGTGTACATGTGCTTGGACTGAGATAGGAATCTGCAATCTCCACACACTCTTCCTCTTAGGATTGAATCCAGACCCAACCTAAGAGGAGGATGTTAGGAAGCTATGGGCACGAAAGTACATTTTTATTCCTTATACGTGCATTACTGATAAAACTGGGACATTGCTGGGTCTGGACCCAGTGAGAACTCCAGCAGTGGTGCTGTGGGCACACATGGGCAGTGCAGGAGGCAGATCCCTGGCCCCTCTGCACAAACTTCGGCGGTCTGGCTTCTGTGTCTGCTCCAGTAGCACTGGGAGCTGGGCTCTGAAGAGGCTGGAAGATGGCATGATGCTGGCAGGATTTGTTGTCTCATGATTAGATGTCACTCATCCTCTCTCAAAGATCCTGGGTCCCTCCTCGCATAGTTGCATGGACTACTTGGCTTGTTTCTGAAAAGCTCACTAACAGGAAGAGATAGCTAGTAAGACCCACATAACTCACAAAATTATATTATTCCTCACTGGCCTTAGACAAACTCATTCTTAAAACCCTTCGGGGCTGGGAATTTCCACCATCACCCCACCAGCTAACAACATCAGCGCATCATCAGCCATGCCATTGCAAATTCTTTCTTAAAATCAGGTACAAATCTCCCTTGCAATGATTTGTAACCACTTGTGTCCCATCTGTGATGGACACAAAGAGTACATTATTTAAGAATGATGTCAAACTGAATGGAAACCTTGTCCTGCTAAATGCTGTGATGATGAGTCTGCTCTAAAACTGCTGCATCCAATGATCACTAAGATTTTTTTTCACCACTTCGGAGTGCAGAGTAAGAGTCGGCCTTACGTGCAGACTTTCCTCCAAAATAGGATCTGTGCTGCTATAATTTTTAATGACAGAAGAAATGCAAAATAGGATTAAAGAAAAACAGAAGAAAGGAAAGCCTAAATCAGATGGCACTGGCCTTTGAACTTGATGTTGTCTGAACAGGATTGTTTCCTCCATGGTTCTCATCTATCTAATAAAAAGCAACAGCACAGGCTGAGCAGAAAAAAATCAACAGAGGTATGTGGACTGATGTTTGCTCTGGAAAGCAATGGGAACTAGGCCCTGATATGTCACTGACACTTGTCAATCATTTTCAACTTCTGACTTTTACAAAAGCTGCAGAAATACTCCCAGTCAATTCTGGTAGACAGCAGCAAAAAAAAGCCAAACCAAAAGCTACAAGAAAGATAGTCCAACCTCTCTTAAAAAAAACCAAACAAAAAACCAAACAAAAACAAGCAAACAAACAAAACACCCCCCCCAAAAAAAAAAAAAAA
>VXBQ01002168.1:60469-109495 GCA_013400175.1 Phainopepla nitens
AAAAAAAACTTGTTTGAGTGTCTAATTCCCACAGGAAACAGTCATGTCATATTGAAGTTAATGGAAGCTTGGTACTAAGCACTTAGAAGGAGCTGAGCATCACCAGTTAATATTCTTCCCAATCACAGACTGTGAGAAGGTTTTGACTTTGTTTTTGTACTTCAAACATTACATTTTTGACATTTTTCCCATTGCTTTGCTTATTCCCAGCAAGAGATGCAGACTTTTCTAGCCTAGGTAATGTGACAACCAACCATTTATCACATTGCACAAGCTTTGAGCCAGAGCTTTTCTTCTCAAGTAAATGACTACATTTTCAGAATATTTAGACATGGCTCCCTGCTTGTCCTCACATCTGAAATGAGCTCTTCCCCGTGGTCTAAATGGAAGATATTGCTGCCGTGGTTTAAAGCAACACTTTCATTTTTTTTCCCAGGGTTAAGGAATGCGTTCCTGGCATCCCGTGGACTAGCTGGGGCTCTGTTCCCTCACGAGGTGTCCAGCCACATCTGTGAGTGAAAGTGATCAAATATCCATCTAAGTGCTGTACACATAAAACTGCATAAGAAATATGTGGGCAAGGGTGCTCGCTCGGGGATGGAAGTGGCTGCTCTTGACCAGCTTCCTTCCATGCAGGTTCCCGGAGCCAAAAATTTGTGATGTTTGATGAGCCTGTTGTTCCTCTCAGCCACACTTTATTTCTGCCTGTACCTGCTATTTTCTGATAACTTCCCTGGGAAAGTTGAAACCACAGAGAAGAATGCTTTTGCTTCACACCAAGCTCTCTAGGCCTCGATCAGAGACCCGAAATGTGGGAAAATGGGTGGCACTGCTGGTTATGTCTTTGAGGGCTGAGTTTCTTAGGCTGAGGAGAGGTGTGTTTCTCTGGCTACACGGAGTTGTACAAAATCACAATGTGAAAAAATACAGCTCCCTAGCTGGCTTCTGACCTCCTGATTCACCATCAGATGTCAGAAAGTGAAGTAGAGTACAACCGTGAGGGAGGCAAAGTTAGAACTAGGAGTCTGTGGTTTTCATTCTTCATCATTTAAATAATTTGGATTTAGACCTTTCCAGAGGTTTGAACAGAGGTTGAGACCTGACAATCTTTTCTCCTTGAAGAGAAGTGATGCTCCAATCAGGCATCATCAAGGAACTTTGGCGCTTAAAAGACATCTGAGATACTCCCGGCCTGTGTTCTCAAATGTCCACTAAAAATGGCTGAGAGACATTTTATGTTCCTGGGGATAATGGGCAACAGATCCTGAATGGTGGTAAGAGCAATGTATACATTCCATCAGAAATCTAAGACATGTAAACAGACAGACAGAAATTGTCAGAGGGATGTGAGAAACTTGTAAATTAACAACAAAGGCAGGAAGAGGAAGTCCAGAACAAATACATCGATGTTTTTCACAACCATGGAGGAGAGTAATCCGCTAGTTTAAAAAACATTTGGTATACTAAACATTAGCTGGGTAACAGGCTGATACATGGCACCAGTCCATGGAAATATAAACACAAGGCATTTGTTTCATTGTGTTCCTTTTTCTTTAAATATTTACTTTCTGTGTTTTTCCAGGATATAGTTTTTCATTCCATATGCATAACAAGCTACCTTTCCAAAGGCTGACTTGAGAGGCACACTCAGGGTCACTGGTTTGGTTTCAGTGGCTCTTTGTTGGGATTTAGTATGCTTTATGAGGGAAAAATAGACAGATACAACTTTTCTCTCCCATTCCCAAATCCCCCATGCCCCACCACTGTATTTGATAGCCTTTTTGGCAAAGATCTTTGAGAATAAGGACTGAAGGGGTTTGCAAAACAGCAGCTTCTTTTTCCTCTTCTTTTTTATGGGCTGGAGCATCTAGAAAACAGATATGGCTGCATGGAGCTGGAAGATAGATGTACATCTTTTTCTCACTTCCTTGTACAGTCCCTTAAGCCTTAGAGGCAGTTTGAGTGGTGCTCAGCCATGTGAAATTTCATGGCTGGGAACAAAATGCAGAAAACTGGAAAAGGTACCTTTATGAGTGTGTTAATTTTTATTGCTGGCACACACTGTAGCTTGTTACTTCTGAGCTGTGCATTTTCAGCGCCACGCCCCAGGTTGGCATCTGCCTGTTTGCAGTGGTGACCCTTGTGACTCTGGATCTGCCATGTGATTTGAAGGCCAAGTGAAGGAAGTATAAGAGGTGGCAGTGCTACCTATAAAATCAGAGATCCATACAAGATTGTCCTTTGTAGCCTTGAGGCTCCAGATCTTCTGTTACGCCTTCACTTTCCTGAAATGCTTCCTGCTAGGAGGAATGCACCACTCGGCTTTTGAGGGCCGACCCTTTTCCCTCCTGTCCCTACAAAGGGAGAGGTTGAGAGGGGTTGTGAACAGGTCAGGGTTTTGTCAAAATGTAACCATTTTACAATCGTTACCCTTTCTTTGAGATTGATCTGTGTTATACCAGAAATGAGTTTAAACATCATGACACAAACCTGAGGCAGGGTTACACCAGCTAGTTCTGACAGTGCCAACAGTATATAGCACTATCAGAACTGTGCTCAGTGATGATGAATTATTTCAGCAGAAAAGGATGTGGCCTGACACAAGGACCAGATTCTTGACTGCATTTCCATAGCTTGACGTGGAACAATGTAAATGTGCTTCTGCACATTCTGGATCTGCAAAAGCATCAAATTTGAGATATGCTGCAAATGTCTCTAAAAATAATGGACAATTTAACAACATTTCTAAAGGTTCCTCAACATCACAGCGGGGCAAGTCTGAGGCAAGAGCAGATGTTGGAAATGGTGAAAGGAGGAACATTCTTTCTGACTGTTATACAGTTCCCCATATATTGACAAATTTTTGATTAGCACATTTTTCCACAGGGCTAGTTGATATTTTTCACCACAATAAAAATGTCCTTTGTATATAATTTTTTTCTTTTTTTACTTTCAAAAAGAATCCAGCATCACTTGACAAATGTTGATATTACTCAGTTAAATGAGCAATGAAACACTGCTTAGGCTGAAATTGGCAACGATGTGAATGAGAAGCTCAAGAGAAGTACATTTGTTGACATAAATTCCAACATTCCTCATCCATCTCATATCTTGCAGAGGGTAAAAAGCTAGTTACAAGAAAGGACTACAAACATACTCAAGTCCACCAAGGTGTTTCTTCTTCCCTGTTCTCCAATTTGTGTGCATCTCTTAAAAGTTGCAAGATCATCTAGTCCTTTCTTCTATTAAGTTTATGGAAAACTCAAGAAGGCATAGCAGAAGTGGTTTAGCTGATTGAAAGCTGAACACTGTAATGCTCGGAGCAGGTGGAAATGTTTGCTGGCTATAACCATGAATACTCATTTGCTACGCTTCAACAACTCGATTTTTCTGATTCATTCTCCTTTTGGATCTTTTTTAATTTCCAAAGGGTGTCTTCATTAAAAAAAAAATGTCTGTGGCAGGAAGAAGATAGCAAAATATTCTGACATTACTTAAAATATTTTTAGTATGAACAATTAAAAAGAAAAATTAAAAAGAAAAAACCAGATATGTCTCTATTATTTATATGTAGCTATTATCTTGCTTCTCACCAAGATACCTACCACGGTGTAATTTTAAGAAATTATACAAGAATATATCTGCTCTGTGCCAGCCCTTGTGGCTCTTTAATCTCTATTTGGCAGCATCTGCTGCCACTCCAGAATTGTTGTGGGTACACTGAATATGGAGAGGAGCAAGTGAATCTCTTGTATTCAGGCCTTCAGAGAAGGGCCAAGGCATCTGATCTGATCTGGATTATTGGGCCACTACCCAAATACACAGCTTGATCATTTGCTGAAATGCTGATTCATAATAGACAAACCCCTTGGTTTGTCTCACAGCTTATTTTGAACTACATACTGAGCATATGTTAAAACATCTTTATAGGACTAATTGAATCATTACCTAAACATCAATAGAAGCTGGAACTGTAACTCCAGCCAAAACTCCTTTTTAGTTTGTGTGCAAACGATGCAAGTTTTAGCATAAATTGGATGACAATTTTTTGCTTTATATGCTGCTGTATTCGGACCATATGTAGGGAGCCTACAGAATCCTAAATATAAACCCTATAGACAAGGGTTTGATGAGAGGTAGGAATGTGCCAATAGGCATAAGAAGACTAATCATCGTCAGGAGGACCAGGAAAAGTTTACAGAACCAGACTCCTCTACTTTTTCCGATAATAAATTGAGTCAATCTCCTAGGCTGCCATCCTCTTCTTCCATTTTTCTCTATGGGAAATTGTCTCTGGGAAAAAGGATTTCTCTAAATGCAAATTATAAAAGCCATAAAGAAAATAATTTCACTCTTAGCCATCACTGACAGGCAGTTGCTTTTCTGGGGGCAGTTCATGCAGCATTTGTAGGTGCTGTTTGCATGCTGCTGTTGCCAAACCATCTGCATTCTGATACAGGCAGCTTGTGAATGTCAAGCTAATTAGCCAAGGCTAATGTCTGGTTTCCTGTAGAGAGCTTTTGTGGAGTAATTGCTGTCCTCGAGGTCAAACCGGTGTAATTACAGGTCTTTAATTAATCGAGATAAACAGCCTTTGAATCCTTGCAGTCAGTCAGCCAATCACTCTAATGGACTTTTATCTTAACCTACAACAATATAGGGTATTATGACAGGTGATAGAAATGCTTTTATTTGCATGGGATCCAAACAGTATGAGTTTTCACTAAAGTCATAAAAATTATTAACATCTAATAAAGTCTCTGCCTGGGCTTAAGAACAAATTCATTGTTACATGCTTCTCAGGGCAGACATTCATTTCTAAATAAAGCTGAAGGTAGGCATTTTCACAGAAGTAAATGCATACGAGTAAGAAGAGCAAGAAGAAAGTATTCTCACCGTAATTTCTCACTCTCTGTGAGATCACTGTAATTTCTCACTCTCTGTGTAAAGATCAAATTGTTCTTTAAAGCATAGTATCAAGGCCATTTAAAAATAACAACCTCCGAAAAAGCCTGTTTCTCCTCCATAAGGGTTTTCCTTCCTCTGTCCCCTTTGCTCCTCACATCTCTTCTTGAGGCTCAGACATTTTGGTCAACTATGGGAACATTGGCAAGTGATTCTGCACCTAACTTCATTATTTCTAAGGTCAATTCTCCTAGTAGAATTTGCTCCTCAGAAACTGTTGTTTTCTTTATCCCCCTTCCTCGTGCACTTTGGTGAATAAAATGTCTAAAATAATACCCCATTTTATGAAAAATAACCACCCTATTTCTAGTATATTGTGGGTCTACTCTGATGAAGAAAATTAAATGGAGTGTGGAAGGAAATTAATGCAGGCTTGACCCCTATTATCTTCTGTAGACTTCACCTCAGCTTTGGAGTGCATAACAAGTTTAGGTACCGTATTTCCCTGATTTAACTAATCACTGTAGTTATACATTACTAGAAACACATGTAAGTTTAGTTTGTTTTTCTGCAACAGATCAAAACCAATATTTGGAAACAACTTTCAGAGCAGTCCAATCTGCCAGTCAAATTCTCAACACCTAAGAAAAGAATATGCATAGTGCTGCTAATTAATTTTTCTTTTACAATGGATCAATTGAATTTGCACATTCCTGTTGGTTTGGTGTTTCTGGGGACAGGGTCTGATTTTTCCTGTTTTGTTTTGATTGGGGTTTTTTTTGGGGTTGTTTGTTTGTTTGATTGGGTTTTCACGTTTTTGTTTGTTTGTTTGTTTGTTTTTCTTTGTTGTTCTTTTTGTTTGGTTGGTTGGTTTTTTTAATAAACTAGCAGTATAACATAATTCGAGCTTTAAGGTAAAATAATAAGCACCTAAAATGCAGCATGATGAACTCTAGAATGGTAACTCATGGCCAAACAATGTTCAGTGTCAGAAAGCATTATGTTTCACATAAGGAACTAGCTTGGCAGGAAATCAGTAGTCATGTATGTAAAGTGAAAAGGAACAGCTCTTCAGTTTTATTAATTTTGCATGTATGACACACAGTGTGAGTCTGCTCTTCTTGCTTGCTGTGACCCTTGGCTCACACTGGGTCCATGAGATATGATGTAGTGCTAACATTGTGCCACTTATCCCAGGAAATGACAGCAAGAAGGATTAGTAAGGGTTAAATGAGCCCTTATTAACCAAGTGCCTCCACACTTACATCCCTTTGTCCAAACTAAGAACAAAACTCTGACTTTTTGTCTACACATCTGCAGGTGTGTGTGTGTGTGTGTGTGCTTGTGTTCATGCTTGTGTGCGTTCTATAAAATATTTGTCTTATTCAATTTCTGACACTTGAGTGCCTTTAGAAAGGCCAGCTCAAAGATCTCAAGCAATCAAGCAATGCAAATAATATTCACTGTGCTGGCACCAAAGGTTGTCTCTGTGAAAAGACTCAGGAAGGTTAAGGGGTATGTGAAGTAATACTGGAAGATGTCCTTGAAGCGCTGAGTTGTTTTGAGTGGGATTGTGTCTGTCTAACTACAGTCAGGTAAGGTTTATAATGTGGATAACTCTAGGAGGTAGTCAGTCCAGTCTTTTTATGGCAAATAGCCATCAATCAATAGCCTAGTATCACCTGCAGAGGGCTGATTTACCTCCCTTATCTGAAAAAGGACTGCAGAGGAAACACTGTTGACATAGGTGGGGAAGCCCTACCCTACTTGTACTTGCAACAACAAAACATCTTCTAGGATGGCTTTTCACAGCTTCTTTATTCTGTGAGACACTGGGAACTTCTCTGCACTTACTCTTTGGCAGTACTTCTCATTGCAGTGCTCTGGCAGAGTTATGCAGCCTCATGCTGGGGACATATTATATCCACATTACTTTAAAGCTGCCTAAAGTTGCCAGCACGGGCTCTGTGTCTCTCTAAATGTGCATTGTTCTACAGCAGCCATTCTGTTCCAGCCTTTCACAAGCTATGTAATGTGGTGACTCATCTGCTCTCTTTCCCCTTCCCACCCTGTATAAGCTATCAATCACTGACAATATATTCAAAACAAAAGTATCCAAGAAATTAAAACCAGAATGAAATCCTCAAGGCCAGTATTCAGAACCCAGTTGTAGATGAAACGTCTAGTCGCCTTTATAGTATTTAAGTGGTGCAATGGTACATAAGGTTTCTCCTTTAGAGGATGATTCATATGCCAGGGCACACTGGAAGGAACATGCAAACTGGCCCAATTTGAGTAGGACGCAAAGTGCTAAAATACAGTCTTAGACATGTGCAGGAGCTTGGGCCCCAGAGAAAAGTTACTTGGGACTTTTAAAGAGGCAGGGATCTGAGGCAGTTGGCAAAGAGAAAAACAGCATCAACGATAGCAAGAAATGGGCTTGATTATGGAGACCTGCCAAGAGGAATATTTTTGCACATGACAAGTCTGATGCACCCATGGCAGAAAGCTTCTCTTGTCCTTCAGTGACAGGGGATGAAGCACTGACCATAGTTAGTGCAATTGTAAGAGCAAAATTAATTCCAGAATTTTCCAGTATAAAGTCAAATTCCAGGATTATTTTATCTGGAAGCAGCCACAAAGCTCATACAGTGACAGAACAGATTCTTTGATTTCTACCCACTTGCCTGCTGGCAAAACCAAGAGCCTCACCAACTGTATAGACACATGAACATCATACAGTTTTGAGGGTATCGTCTTTTAACCTGTCTGTGCCAATCCAAAGGAAAGCTCTGAATCTCTGGTGAATCTCTGTTTCTCTGGAGAACCCTGAAAAAACACAGAAAAAGTAGATCCATGTGTTGGGCAGGTAACTCTCCACTGACTTACTGTTATTAATATGATGAGGGTAAGGTTTAATAGTTACAGCAACACATTAGCAGAGGGATGAACTGGAATTGATTCCTTACATCTGCTCCGGCTTTTGCATCACTGGGAGCCTAACACATTCTCTCACCCTCACTTCACACATTCCAGTCTCCCAAAGGCATAGGGAAATTTTTTCCCACCCCTGGAAATTTGGTGGAAGGTGTTCTTTGGTGGAAGGTGTGCAAATTATTATTTATAAAAGAAAAAAAGGTGATTCACTTTCTGGAAGCCGAAGTCCTTTTGTTTGACATTGAAACATTGTCAGGGCAAGGCATTTATAGCCTGATAGACACCCTTAGTCATAACTCACAGTAGAAGAAAACACTAGAAAAATGTTTTTTCTAGTATATGGACATCAAAACTGAGAGTTCTAGTTAAATAATGTGCATATTTATTTGACCTTCCTGTTTAGACAGTGCATTTGAAATTGTCAAATTGAGTCACATTCGTATTGAGCTTTGTAATGCATTAAATACTTTTCTTGCATCAACAATGCATATTACATATATTTCAAGCTGTCATATCACAAGGATATGAGCAATACATATAAGGATATAAAACTGCTTCTCTTCCAAACTGGGATTCTTTAAAGGCATAAGAATTTAGGGTTCTTTACTTCTCAGTGAAGAAACAGCTCTATTACAAGCTCTTCCTGCTGATAAGCTAGTCCTTGAAGATATTTTAAGTAAACTGGACACTTTTCTGGATAGCAGACTAAAATTTTACTTTGAATATATGGTGAGGGTTGGGAGCTTTGAGGAGAATGGAGTGGTTGGTGGCGGTTTTTGGGGTTTGGGTTTTTTCCCTGATTGATTGGTTGGTTCGGAGTTTTTGTTGTTATTGGGGTTTTATTTTTTTGTTGCCATTCCTTTTTTAAATTATTGTTTTTATTTTTAATTGGTTTTTTTTTTTTTCATTTTTTAAAGCCACAGACTAAAAACATACATTCAAAGTTTTGGTTGTGAAACATATATTTGTTGTCAGACGTATTAAATTTTAAACTTAATGCTCAGTGCCTAAGCAATTGTAAGATACTCTACTTTTTTCATTTATATCTCTAAGTTCTGAGACAATTTGCTTTGCCTAAAGGTAGTGAGCTGTGAAAATTGTACTTGTTATCTTCCCGGAGTTAGTATTTATTTGGGGAGCTAACACTTAATTTGCGTTTAGTCACACCTGCCAGAATGACCCTCTGAAACTCACACCACCCCAGAACAATGTGTTTGAAAGCCTTCCAGAGTTTGGCCAAGGACTCCATCAATCATGGGAATGACAGTGTGTTTGGATAAGAGAGCTGTCAGGCTTGCTTAGCCCTTCTGGTACTCCCTTCCCTTCTCTCATCTTAAACCCAAGTCTTTGAAAATGCACCAGCTGTTATTGGGGAGAGGGACCTGAAAAGTATTTTCCAACTGTTGTGTTGAGAATGGGTTAGAGATTGGAACAGCACCATCAATAACAAAACACATGGAATATAGCCCTGTTTCATAATCAAAAAAGCAGAAAAGAAGCCAGCTATTGAGAACTCTGCAATTAAAAACAAAAGCTGGAACAATAGCTTTGGGCAAATGTGATGTTGTCAGTGAACATCCTGCTTTCCTAGCAGTCCACATGGAGAGAGACAGCAATGAAAAGTCTCAAGTCAGAAACCGTGCTGAGCAAAAGGTACTGCTCCAGCTGGGATAGTCCTGTCTGCCTCCAGTGGGCAGGCTGGAGCAAGGAGGGGACAGAGAAGCAGTGTTGACACAGAGATCTTACCATAGCAATTTCACAGTAGCTTGCCATAGGGAAGTGCAAGACAGCTTCCAAGAAATATCTTGCTTCTGGGTGGGCCAGCCTAACACCACACATAAGTTTATTGCATAGGGCTGCAAAGTTCAAAGGAATCTCTGGGAAAGGGGAACTGTGGCTCACAGTGCTGAGCCCAATCTGCTACACCACACATGGCTAAAGTACACACTATCAGTAATCAAGGGAAGGACCTCCCTGAAGCACAAATGGCAGTGGGGGTACCCTTCTATAAATATCCTGAGAAATAGCAGTTTCCCTTTCCAGTTGCCTGAGTGACTCCATCTCCTTTGATAGCTTGCAAATGTTCCCTAGGTTTTAGTAGTTACCACCGTCGCGTGTGCTGTAGATCAAAAACAAGCGCATGGGAAAAGGCAGCTAAACACAATAGGCATGGGTTGAATTGCACGCAGTAGGAGCTGGTTTAGAGTTGTGGTTCTGTCCCTTCCCTTTTTTCCATCCTTCTAATCCCTTTCCTCTTTCGGTTACATTCTGATTTCCTATACTCAGAGAAACTCAATGCCAGTTACAGTTCTCAGCCCTGAGGAATTAAAACCATACCCACAGACTGGTGAAGGACGGATCCTGCTGGCCCTTTTTTCCTGCTGCAAACAGCAGAGAAGTAGAATTCAAGAAGAGTCCCTAGGCCAATTCAATAACACCCGAAAACCACGCTGGAATTCAAGCAATCTTTGTAGGTCTGCAAATTCAGTTCTGAGGTCTGGGTTTGGTTGAAGATGATGACAGTCCATATGAGAATTTGCCCTGATACCTTTCCACTGATCACTGGAAAATCTGATTTAGACTTCAGAGAATTCTGCAAACTCAGATCTATTTAAAATTATGCAAAACACCAATAAAGCATGAAAAATACACACTAGGGTTCCTAAGAAGATTAATCTGCAAAAATTTCCCCTGGAAAATAGCATTTTTGTTCCACAATATAGAAAGAGGTAGGAAAATTCAGTAACTGAATTCAGTATCTACATCATCAAATTTATATCACACTCATGCGTTAGAGATAAGAAAAATAAAAAGAAAAATTTCTCCTTCTTTTTCATGTGCTTGGAAATGGTTCAGCTGATAGATAAAACTATAAATAGGTGTGGGAAGTGGCCCATTGTGTAGGATATAGCATGAATACTGGCAATTCCTTATCAGTGCCACTACCTGGAATTCAACATGAAAGAAACACTACTAGAAGTAGTGTTCAAGCCTTACGCTTTCCTAAGAGCTGCCATTTACCCAAATGAAAAAGGGACCCACTTGTTTCTCTTAAGTGGTATTAGTCATCTCTGATGAAGATTTAAATCTTTTTAAAGCCCTGTAATGACTATGAGAAAAGCTTTCATTTTGGGAAAGGCTGGCTATTTCCTCCAGGTTTAAAGAAAGGTACCATACAGTACTGCACATCATGTAGCTCATCCAGTTCATTTTTAATGGTTTGAGAGATGGACTCAATTTGAAATCACACTGAATTTCTGGCAGGGAAAAGAGAGAAGAGAACACATCTTCATCGCAAGGTCCCATAAAATGCAACAGAGGCTTTTCTGGATTACCTGCAGTAAGAGGGGATTATATTTTTGTTACAAAATAGGAGTCTTATGAAAGGCTATTATTGGTTTCCTTACAATCGTATCACATTACTACAGAACCAAGGTCATACTCAGCACAACAGATAATTTCTGTCGTGAGGATGAGATGAAAGAGTTGAGTGATTTCCCAGAGCAGGAACTCCTCCACAGGTTTGGAGAACACGTGGAACCTAGAAGTGGTTCTTCTTCTGAATAGACCAAAAGTGGAAGGAAAATGTCCTGAAGATACCTTTACCTCTGAGATTTTGCAAACAAGCAGCAAACAGTCACAAGCACAACAGCTAGCAAGTGAAATTTTCAGTATTAGTGACAAAAACAACTCATGCCTTTTGCCTACCATGCCAGTGTGAATTCTTACAAGAGCAGAAAAGGTGATTTCAGGCTGACCTTAAGCCTGCCTCTGAACCCAAGCTCCAATTTTTTTGTAAAATATAATCCTGTACCTACTCCAATCTGTCTACTTTAGGTGCCCATGTCCTCCGCATGATATGCACATGTGGTAGATCATTAGGCAGATGCAGTGATAAAAACAGACCTGTTAAATATCTCTTTCATTTGGTATACCCCACTGAACAAACACAGACATACTAAAATTATTACAGGATATATTATATATTTGCACAATAAATGCTACTTACGGAAATTGTAAGTTAAATACTTTTTATTGTTATTCTTCGAGCAAGATTTCTAACAAAGCCAAAGCTTTTTATCATATCCACAAAACTTCTTCCATATTCAGCAGAAAAAATAAGTGACAGATGCCAGAGATCTCTCCCTAGGAAAACAGTTCACTTTGGCTGTTTTTACCCCCAAGCTATAAAATTAGATGCACATTTACAAACTCTATCCATCGCCATACTTTACCTATGCCAGAATTATCTATGTTAACACTGTAATTTAGTCAGGGGTATATAGTTGCCAAATGGTAATTTTTAAAATACATTCAGAAAAGAGCTTTGATGATATGAACACTAACTGCCCAAGTGTTTCCTCTATCTAGTTCACAAAATCTGCAGGTTAATGGTAAATTAATCATAAGACTTTTATTCCTGCTCCACAAGAATGTGATTCTCCTCATAACAGAGTATACCTTATACACACATTTCTTCTTGGACACTTCAGGTGTCCAAGGTATGAATTCTTTATTCACCATTATAGAAATTAACTGAGCTTTTAGGCATGTTTCTCAAAGCATTATGAGCTTCTCTGTGTATACAAAAAGTATGATTGGTTGAATAGAGCTGAAGTTGAGGTGAAAAATATCTTTAAATATTGAACAGCACTTAAAATTATGCAATCTATTAGGCTTGTTGAACTTGATGGAGACCCTTAGAATCAGATGGTGTATAAATGTTTGTTGGATAAGAAACTTGCACTTCATACTTTAAATAATGGGTCTCCACATCTTCCTAGGCTTTGGTTACACTTATACTTTTCAAATAAATTTGACCAGGGTTATTTCACTTGTATTTTTACTTGACCCATGGCCTTTGAAATAAATACTGTAAAGGAATTGAAATTCTATAATCATTTCCCCCTGCTGTTATGTCACTTCAGTACTTAAAAAGATAGAGTTGATAAGAACATCAAGACCTTCTAAGGTTTCTTGCAGACATATTTTACAGGTTTGATCATCATGTATTTTTCAGGTACAGTTACTCTTTCCCTCAATGACTCTGATGTTATCTTCATTCTGTTGTGGACTTTTATCTCTGAGGGATGAAATATCAGTTGATCTCCTTGCAGGAATTACATGCTTTGTCTTTCCATTAAGTAAACCCGATTATGACTTCTACCTTGTGAATGACCTTCTAACATGCAAACAGCATATGGGAAGCAAACAGAAAAAAGATTTATCTTCAGTTAGTGCTAACAAAAGAAAAACACTCCAATCTCTTTAGTCAACCTGCCTTAAGTCTAACTTTATCATCAAGCGTGCCTTCTTTTGAAGAAGTCATAGTAGTTAGAAAAATGTAAGTTACCTTTGAACAAAAGTATAAATTTATAGAGAAGATATTAACTAAGCAACAAAATCTAGCTCAAGACATATGGAATTGCAGAAAACCTGCTTGATAGGTGTTTGGGTGGAGGCGTTCTGTTATGATGGCACTACTCAGACCTCAGCATGATTTTCACCAGCATGAGAAAAAAAAAATCAGCTAAATAGCAAACTTATTATTTTAAAAATTCTTTTAACTTCTGCAATTTATGACCTGTTTAGATATTCAAACATTTATTTTGCCCATGAAACTCTTCTACCCATTAAAAGAGTGTAATTTTCTTCAAACTCTAACAGGAGCACTCCAGAGCAGCAATGAGCACTCTGGTTAAAGTGTATTAACACTGGCATTTTGAATGGATGGTATAGAATACAGTAGAAGAAGATGCAGGTTTGATTTGTGGCAGGACACAGGAGTCATATATGTAGTCCAGATATTTCTGGGACAAATGTAGAGGGAATAACACAGGTTCATTCTGTCATTTTGGGGTCAGGTCACTCCCTTTTGCCTGTATGCCATCTCAGCCCTTTTTCATCTCTTCCCTGGTGCTTTCCATTTATTATGTTGTTCATGAGATGACAGTGCTTTTACACCTTTATGTCTTAATAAAGAAAATATTATTAAGCAAAGAGGTGTACCGTCCTTTGCTTCCTACAGTCTACAAAAGTAATGTCTCTTTCTAGAGCCAGTCCAAGCACCAAGCTCAGCAAAGGGAGCAAGTTTTGGGAATTGCCTGGTCTGTGACAGCCTGTCCTGTAGCAGTGTACTATGATTTTAAAAAAATTTGAGTTTTCCATTGAAAGAGGAGTGGCGCCTTTTATCACTTTGATGGGTGTAAGAGACATTTATGTCTCTTGCAGTCCCTTGGGATCCCTGGGAAATGCCCAGATGAGGATTGTTAAATAAGCAGTAATTATTCTTGCTATGACAGCCATACAAACTGCAGTCCTGGTAGCCGTAAACGATTCCTGTGAAACTCCTTTCCAGCAGGGTGCTCATTTAAAATCTTTACTCTTGTCACAGCATTTTAAAATGCATATAGATTTCTCCCTTGGCACATCACCTGTAACTGGGTAACATACACATGATAACTCCAGACATAGGGTGTTTTTTCTGTACTTTTCATGTACATGTTCCCAAGTGCAAAACCTGCCACAGTAGTTAGTAGCTTAGTAGTTCTGAATCATCAAAAAGTAATCCCTGAAAACAAAGAAAACCAGCCTCAAGCATGTTCACATGAATTTGGTTTAATTTGTATCATCAGTGGTAGTTGTTGGGGTTTTATTATTATTATTGTTGTTGTTGCTGCTATTATCATCATCATCTTCGTCGTCATCATCATTATAACAATCATTGTCAGTATATTCTGACCATGATGAGAGACGATTTTTCTGCATGCCATCTAGAGCATTGTTGCAGCCTATCCCCCTGGGCTGTAATTATCTGAGACTTGAAAAACAAACAGCCTGAGATTGCTCAGCACATAGTCCTTCATGAAATAATACTACACAGTTGTTCTTGAGAGGTGATTATCCACTTCATTCTTTTCTTCCTTTTCACATAACTTTAGGATAATTTCCTGCCAGAGGTCCTAGTTTTCTTTAAAATAAGTCATAAGCTGCTTGTTTGACTGCATGCTAAAATTAAATGCTTCTTTGTACTTGGGGAAAGAGCTGGGTATGTTCTCTAGGTCAAATTACAGTTTGAAAAATTACATCCTACTTTCTGAAATGCCAGCCATACATTCAGCTGGATATTAGTACTTATCACTTTTCACCTTAAAATGTAACAATATTGGGAGCTTTTAAGCAGCTGCTGCTCTCCACTCTCCTTCCCCTCCAGGTGGCTGCACTTCACTGATGGGTAAAGTGATTTTTGTTTAGAGAAAAAGCAGCTTTTATAGTTTGTAAATGGTTTTAGGGTCCTTTGGGAGGAAAAGCATGGTGCAGGAATGTAAGCTATTCTGATTCTTGTTAAGAGAGGGGTACAAAACCCCGTGGGAATTAGACCAAAACAAAACTCCTGTAAAAATCTCCAGGTGCGCAATCTTGCAGAGTAGGAACACTAGGCCAACAAAATGATCAGATTTAACTGAAAGCTCTGAAAAAAAAGGAAAAAATTTGTTAACAACATTTGCATCATGGAGGGGGAATGGTGGAGTAAATGGTTGATAAATAAAAGGTCCCTCTCTCAAAAGTGTTTACAAAATCAGGAAACTTGCATGAAGTGCTGATGATATGACAAGAAACAATCCCACTTCCCTGTCAGAAGCCAGTTTTCTGTGAGCTCAAGTGGACTGCACTATGCCTCTGACCCAGAATGGATCCATTAAATTGTGATCCACAGGGATTTGTTGTGCTGAAGATGTTAATCGATGTCTGATTAACTATGCATGCAAACACAGACAGCCCCCATGGCTTCTGGCTTTAAAGCCCAAGCTTTAAACTCAGCCCAGCAGCACTGGCAAGCTTTAAATCCTGTCAACAGAACTCTGAAGAGTCTCTCTGAGATACAGCCAAGATGCTCGCAGTGCACTGGGAAGGCTAGCAAGCCGGAACTGGAATGTCCCTTTAGTACAAAATGTTTTCCTCAACTGAAAAGAAAAAAAAAAGTACTAAAAAAAAGTGATCTGAAATTTTAATAAACTTGTTAGATTTTTATCTGTGTGCTTATGTCATTTTTTTTCCATGCCTTCCTTAGAGAGACGAATTCCACAATTTAAATTGAAAAAGCTCCATTTTCTTGTAAAAACATTGATGTTGACGAAGGATTGGAGAATCCTCCCACACGCCTCCTCTGGCTGCCCTGCCGCTGGCGGGACAGGCGCTGCTGTGGCCAGCAGGGACCCTCACTGCCAGAGGCACACCAGACCCCCGGGCTGCTGCCACAAGATGGGACCTGCTCAGCCTGGAGCCCTGCCTTGCCACCCCATGGAGTGGATCACATTTTGCCTGTCTCCAGCAGGGTCCCAATGCAGAGATGTTGAGCGGGTCAGATTTATCAGGGAAACTTACTGATGGGATTTGGAAAATATTTAAATTACTGAGGTACAGCTACCAGGACATTTTCAAGACTGAATGCACAATTTTTTTTTCTGATACACTTGTCTCAGTCTGCTGGAAGTGCATTGGCATGCTGTCTCAAAGGCATCTGACTCAAGCCTATACGGGAATTAGCTCTGGTTAATGCTCCAATCTGCAGGTTACTATCCCTGCAGCTGAGATGGGTATGGATGATCTAAGCTGCTTCTCAGCTGCCATCATTCTCAGTCCAGCTGTTGGTGCTCACTGCAGTAAGCTCTTTAATTGGGTTTGCAGGGAGGCAGAGGGATGTGAACCACAGTGGCTCACACAGCTCACTCTGCTCCCCCACAGCAGGAACGGCAGCAGGCAGGTGAGACTCGTCCTGCCACTGCAAAACCAGGCAAGGGGGTGCCACCAGGGCACAGCAGGGATGGGCAGGAGAGAGCCTGTCTCAAAGGCAGCTGCTGATCAGTGCAATAACGCCCATGAGCAACTCAAACCAGAGATGTAAATGCAAAAAAGAGAACCGACGAGATCAATCCCACTTTCGTGACAGGCCTTCACATGTGTGACTGAACACGCCTTCAAGGCAACTTTTAGGCAGCTGAGTGGAGTTGAAAGCAATAATTCGAGAGTAGTTTAGAGGACAAGTGCAGCTAGCAAGAAATTTGGCAAATTTGCAAGGAGATGTGCAATTGCACGGTTAGAAGAGCAAATGTTGTTCATCAGGACGTATGGCATTTAGAAATACTATTTATTAACTGTACAAGGCCAGGTTAAGAGTGAGAAAAGAAAGGCACTAACTACCTGTTTTGACTTAGTCCTGGCAATGCTTGTATCAGGCTGCAAAAGTTCTGTTTTGTTCCTGCTCCCCGTAGGCTTCTGGGTCCCCCACGAGCCAGGTACTGCTGGAGTATGCCCTTGTGTTGAAATAATATTCACCCATCCCCTAAAGGTCCCTTGTGTCAGAGGATGCATGAAAGAAGGAAATGAAACTTAAACAACCTTCACATCTGCAGGGGATTTCCACACCATCTAGGTTCCCAAGAAAGTTCTTGAAAAGGACTGCAACTATCTGAGCAGTAGCAGCAGTACCCTGACTTTGTGCTGGGCAGATGCTCTTAGAATTTGGATTGAAGAAAACCCAATTGGGACAGAAAAAAAAAGACAAGAAAAAAAACACGTCAAGTGGTAGTTCAGCAAAATTTGTTCTTGGCAACAGTGCTGTTCCTTATGTCCTCTACAGAGACTGGTTCTGATTCGGTATGAGGAGACAAAGACAATCAGGATCAGATTAGCCAGGAACTAAGCCTAGGTGGCATTACTCCAGATGAGAGTTCTTTTTCCTACACGTAGATCAGCTTTGGGTTGACAATCCATTGGTCCAAGCTGAATGTGTTAAACAGTGGAAAGAAGAGAATAATGAGAAATTTACACACAGAGAAGCATTGGCTCTGACTTCCTAAAAGCAATTTCCTTTTCTTTTTTGTTTGTTTGTTTAAGAGGCATTTTATCACAAAATACATTTAGTTTTAAAGGAAGTAAAGGTGTTGTGAAAGTATTTGTGCTGCAGTGGTAGTGCAGCCCTCCTCTCTGTGCCCAGGCATTACAGCTCAACTCTTTTAATGCCCAGAGCTGCTCGCAGCACACTGGGTTCCCTCTGGCATGTGGGACATCACTAAGATAGGAACCCTTATGCTGTCTGGGATGGGGACAAAGCAGAATTGACAGCAAAGGGCTGGTCCATGGAATCGGTACTGTTGCTGGTGGCCAAACGCTAGCCAGAGCACATCTTTGCCCTTCTCTGCCCAAAATGCTTGTACGTCAAACAGGGACAGTAGGTATTTCCCTACCATGCAGAAGTCTTGCAGGTGCTAGTGAACAAATTTTTCAGAAGGACCCACGAGGATACTTAGAAAAACACTGCCAGTGTTATGAAATGTCACGTGCCTTTCCAGCCAGTGCAGATTTGCAAGAAGCCGAGGGGCTGCAGCCCTCCTGCCAGCCCCTGCTCCATCTGATAAAAATGCCCCTGCTCACAGTCAGGGGGCATGGCCACCTTGTCGTCCCCCACTGTCCCTGGGGGCCACATCCCCCTTGTTTACAGTGGTGTATAAACAATGAATAATAGTACAGGTAGGTTGGTTATAAATCAAGCAAACTGTATTAAAATTGATTTTGGATTGTGGGGGGGAAGGTAAGTTATGAGGTGTTACAATTGCAAACATTTTGGTTTATATATTACTTCCAAGAAGAAAAATATTATGCTAAATGAAAAAGAGGTGTCAACCAATCGGCTCTCCTGATGCCTGTCCCTTCCTCCAGTAGTAATAGTCCCATCGTGCTGTTTTACAAGGCAGTAAGCCAGTCACCAAGTGGAGAAACTACCAGAATAAAGTTCTCCTGGTTTTTGCCAGGGAGGGAACCAAATTATGGCCTTGTAAAACAGTGTGATAGTGCTATTATTGTGCGGGTGCTACAAACTGCTTAAAATAGGGTCTTGAAGAAGTTTTTCAAAATATTCTCGGAGCTGTTCAGGGGAGAAAGTCTGTGATGCCAAGTAATGTGAAGCAAGCAGGAGACCTCAGAGCAGTGTATGTCTGCTCAGGAGAGGTATTCATGAGCCAGGACCCAGTGCAATGCTGCATTCCTCTTTGAAGGCTATACCAGGTTCAGTCCGGGGCTTGCTGACATTTCCTGTGGGATTTTCAGTCCTTTCTCATCCCTTGGCATAACATAAAACAGACATTTTACAAGAAAAAACTGTTATCTCAGTTTTAAAAAGATGAACTAGGGTGTCAAGAGCAAGGACCTTTTAACTAACTGGTTTTGAGCACTGATGCAAAATGTGCCATCTTGCCTTTTGTAGGCTTCCCAGGAAACATTAATGCTGAAAGAAAACATTTTCCTGAAGCATACTAAGATGCAAACAGTGATAAAAGCAGATATAATCTCCCTAAACCAGAGATAAAAAAAAGGAAGTTTAGCACAAATCTCAAGAACAGCATATAAAACTAACTAGGTGGGAGAGCAGAGCAGTGGTAGCTCAGAGGACTTCTAATCAAAGCCTTCTTGGAGGAAAAAATGAAGTCTCAATCAAAAAAAAGGTATGCTTGCAGCAGAAAATGTTAAGTTTCCATTAGAAATAATGTAAATATCTGCCTGACAAAGCAAAACATGTGGGTCAACAGGAAGTATTCCCATTTTGGTAATGCTGCTGACAGTATGAGGTCACTATGAAAAGCAGTTGTCCCATGGCTCATGGGGCAGGACTCTCCAGCCGTGTTCAGTCTCCCGTGACACCCTACAGCCAGGGAGATTTTTAGGGCTTACACTGTGTCTCAAAAAAAAGAAGGCTGGGATGCAGGAGAGAAAACACAGATCACAGAGAGCCCCCATGTTCAGAAAAGGAATCCTTGCAGGATTCTAGCACTAGCAGGCCAGTGGAAAATGCAGAGCATGAGCATGGCAGCTCACCAAACCTCAGGCAGAGACCTGCAAATGACACTCAGGTACTCCCTGAAATGCAGCAAACACACACACTTCTCCAAAGCCTGGAGGCTGGGGACAAGACAGACTGCATCTGTTTAGTTTATAGGTTAGCACTAACTTATTTCTTAATCTTTGAAAGATGTGGTTTGCAAAGGAATGAAAACATACTAAAAAACAAATATCAATCCTTATGTGTGGAACATACACTTGCATCCATGACTTGTGCCTTTGTAGGCAAGCAAAACCAGAGCAGGATGGCACTGAAGCAGAGGAGAAAGCAGATTTAACTTGTCTAATATTTGTAAATATACCAGAGAGGAAATCTCACTGCCTTTAATTCTAGGCTCTGCTAGTCTGTTGCCTCCAGTAAATTAAATTCCCAGATAAAGTTACTAATATCAATTTTAACATAATTTCAGTACACAAGGAATCTGTCAGACCTTCAAATAAAGCAAACAATACACAGGGAAATCCATTCATTTTAGTAGCATCCATGGATGATGATAGAGAGAGCAAAGCCCTGACGCTTAAAAGCTCAGCAATATTGTTCAAAAAGAAGGCATAAACAAGGACATTGTCCAAAAAAGGGTGAGAATGAAATAAGAAGCAGGATTTTGTTCAAGGGTTCAGTATAATTATATATTTTACATCTCTTTCAATGCAACACTTTGTTTGAGTATGGGAATGTTCTAACAGACTTACAACAATATTTCCACACTGTACATTTATTGTAGCTGCTCATTAAGTTAAATTGCTAGCACATGAAGTCATGTGGAAAAAAAAAGAGGGATTTAAGACATAACATTCGCAGGATGCAAACATGAGAAGTGAAGATTTTTTCATCAAACTCTGGTTCATAATCAAAGCAAAATTCCAATGAGCACGTAGAGGCAAGCTAAAGGGAGGGAGACTGTTATTGATTTGAATATGATTTTACATTCAATTAGCAAATTACAGCTCTTGCCAGGCTGGTTGTAATATACTTATGTGGTGCTATTCATACAAAAAAAAAAAAAGCATAATAGATAGTAAAGCCCTAAAAGTTTTAAAAAATAGCAAGTAAAAGGAGCATTACTGTATCAAGTCTTAGTAATTGACAACGTTCTGTTATTCTCATGCTAACAATAACCCATGTAGAGACTCCATAGTAAACGTCTCTGCAAAAAAAAAATTGTAAACAACAATGTAATTAAGCAACAACAACAAAAAATATTTGGGGTGTGAAGGACGTTTTGGTCGTGTGTTTTCCTCTTGGTTTGTTCTTTGGTTGTGCTACATTTGCATTGTCGCAGCTGAATTTTGAATCTCAGTGTTTCCTTAGTGTTCATTGCACACAGCTGTATTTCACAAGTTAACTAGGCATGAAACTGAAATCTGTGCTGCTCACTGCCCTTCTTGCCCTTAGCAGTTTCCATGTCCCCTTTGCAGAGGAGCTGGAGCTCAAGGCCAGTGAGTGGGCACAGAAGGAGGGCAGCACAGCCAGTTTATCCACAGTGAGAATAGCAGCTTCTCCCCAGGCCAGCCGCAAATCTGGCCCTGCAAATGCTATTGCTAAGCTGGGGACCGACAAAGCAAGCCTTGGCCAGGTAAAGTATCAGGATTTGAGGAGGGGTGGAAGAAAGGCGAACTGTGGGAACTATGCAATTATGTGTGTATATACACGTATGTATATTTTACAGAGGAAGTGAGACCTGTATAAGGGATGGAGTTAAAACATTGACAACATAGCTCTGTTGGGGAACAACAGCTGTAGCAACACTATGAGAAACAGCAGCTTACACCCTCATGCATAACACCTGCAGGGGTGGTCAGTAGTCAGACATTTCTCCTGTTCATCTCGTTAGAGTGTGACCAAAATATGCAGCTGTAAGAAGGCACTTTCTGCTCCCTGGTGCTTATTATTTGTTGTTCAGTACAGCAGAAGGGGAAGGCAATAACAGCTGCAGGAGCAATAGTTATGTGTTAAGGTAAAATAGAATTTCTGAGAGGTGAGTCCCTAGATCTAGGTATGCTGCATTGGCTCAACATGGATGAATGTAGGAGTAAAAACCAGGGGCAAACAGGGGTTAAGTACAGAAAGGGGGCCACACTACCAAGACAGCAGTTAAAAAGAAACTGGAGACTCTCCATCACTTCCACATTCCTGGTCTGCTAGGACAGCAGCTACTGAGATCCCCGAGCCATGTCATCTGGAAATTTCAAACAAGGCCCACAAAAAATAAACAAGAAATAAAGGACCACCTGCCTACTTTGGGCAGCTTAGCAAGCAGTACACAGGCATGCTCTAGAACCACGTGTATTTTTAGGTCTTTATTCCACAAAGCTTACCTTGGTGTCCTGCCTTCCTCTGTTTCAGTATGCCTCTTCCTCTTCTGTCCCTAGCCTGCAAAGTTCATTTACCATTTTAGCAAGAGTTTCACACCAGAAGGTCATGTGTTATCTCAGAAGTTCAGTCACATTTTTCTCGCAAATTAAACAATGTGTGCTCTTTTCCACTACAAGCCCAGTGGATTTACTGAGCAGAGGGGTGCAGATTATATGCTGATGGACATGACAGGCTCAGGACACTTGGGTTTAATCTTGTATTTTTCATTAGCCTATCATTGTCAGTCTTAGAAACCTGAGCACAAAGCAACACCCAGATGCTAAAGTGTTGTTTCATGCTAGTCTCTGCGCAACAAAGCAGACTTGCACCCATAAACCAGCCAGGCAATATGTGCATTGCTGGGCGCACTTCCCTGCTGCTCTGAAAGCAGGTTTATGCTCAGTGACCTTCATCAAGATTGTGCTGCAATTGCCACACCTATATAATGACTTCTTTGTGAACCATCTCAGTGTCTACTGTATCACAGCTAGGTATTTGTAATATAACAGTCAATTTGTTTTCAGGTGGAATGACTCCATTTTAGACAGCATTTTTTCAGAACATTGATGCATTTGCTCTTTCTACCCCTGGAAGGTATAAATACAATGAGTTAAAAATTTTAAAAATCCCAAAGAGTAATTTTATAAGCTGCTGAAATACATTAGGATTCCTGGACTTTGAACCAGGAAAAATGACAATAAGCCTTTCCTGAGAGTGGAATTTTTTCCTGACAGATTTTTTTCTGATGTTAGATTAAATTATCTTTGTACTGCTTTAGATTTAGTGGTACATAAATTGCTCTTTCTTAGTCTGCCTTTATGTGAGAGGACAGTAAATAAAGCTCTCTTTTTGATCTAAGTTATTCATTGCAGGGTGATGGTTAGCCAGATGATGGCTGTTGTTGGGCAAACTCAAAAAAGAATCCAAGTGTGTGATCATTCCTCTCATTTAAGAAGCCTAATTTTTTATGGTTGCTGTTATACCTGGAAGGCCTGTGAGGAACCACAGACAGAGGGATGGAAGTGGGGTTGAAGGAATTCCCGATGACTTTGCCTATGCTTCTTGGCTCTGCCAGTGCTCTGTGTAAAGCTTTTGTGGACAAAGCTGTGGTCTATGGTCACCCAGTCCTGAATATCTTTGACTTCTGTTGACTTTGAAGAAACTCTGAGACATTTTAAACAGATTTGAAGGTATATGTAACCGCTGTTCCCAACACTGATCAAAATTAGGATTACCAGGAAGATATACTGGTAAAATATCAGATCATGGTGTTTGGAAAGATAACGAGCATTCTGATGGTCTGTAGACCATGATTAAGTAGTCCTAGCTCTTATGGAAATTTCCATAATATCCACAGGATTTTATCACAGGTTTGATGTGATTTGGATTTCAGAAATTTAGAATTTTCAAGACCAGGAGCTAAGCATCGGTTTCAACAACTGGTGGGAAGAAAGTTGTCCACTTAGATGAGGCTGCAATATGTGTGGATAGCTGGATCTGAAACAGCCTGGACACTCTGGCCACTACTTGCCCTGCCAGCTAGGCAAGCAAAAAAAAAACTTGTGCAGAGGTGAGAGGCAGAAATTGGTCAGACTGAGCAGTGCTTAGATAAGTCAGTGGGGTCTTAATCTGTCTGACAGTGGCAGGGAACAGCCTGCCTTGGCATAAACTCTGGAAAGTCCTCAAGCATATGAAGAAACTGTAACACCTGCTTAGTCCCAAGGAAGCTGAAGGAACCATTTGGGAGCTTAAAGTATGCATGGAAGTCTGCCGTTAATCAGTGAGAGTGGAATTTCTAGGATAAAAGAAGTGATTTCTGTCACTGGAACTTTATCATGCTTAATTGAATACAGGAGGTTCCCATTCATATGTATTTTGTATTATTTTATTTTTCAGTCATGTATTGTTTCTGATCCTTCACTGTTATATCTTAAATCTAGCTTACACTCATTTTCAGCCTTAAATGATATCGTTTTTCAGATGGAGATGTATTTTGCATGCCTTTGTTTTATACTTAGTGTTTGAAGGCAAGTCAATAATAAATCTTCCAAACCTTTACTCTCCCTCTGGATAAAATATGGTGAAAGTGCAAGTTCTAAATGGTCCTAGATTTGAAACAAGAGTTCACTTCTCTAGCTGAACACCACCTGTCAATCTGTTGTGGGATGAACAGGAATAGGAAAACCATACACAGAAATTACCCTAAGTGCCCTGTATTTCCCTCATGTTCTGCAGTTTCTCTGGCTGTGGTCTAGCCTTCTCATCTTCCTTGTTGAAGACTTTATTGAAAGCTGTTCTGAGGTTGAGGGAAATAATTCTCCTATTGTTCCAATGATTCCAGAATGTGCTGGAACACAAATAAAGACTGGTAAGAACAGAAACTTCATCCTTTTTAAAGATAATTATGTGAAGACTGCAAATTTTTTTATCAAATTGATTGAATTACTGATATATGTTCAGGTATTTTAAAGCTTCCTTTTCCTATATTTCTAGAGTTGTTGATGCATTATTTTATCCAGATTTTCAGGATATATGGAACCTCTTTCTTAGAGCCTTGAGAGGCTAAGTTGCTGAATCAAGTGATACGACTTGTGTGTGGACTACTTAAATAAGACTTTGAAAACTGAGGTGCAGCCACAAACCTTAAAGAAAGAAAAAGAAAATAATGTGACTTGCATTTTCATATAATTTTAAACTGATGATTTACAGCAGTTTCACAAACTTACAAGGCTTGATCTGTTATAATTTGATTTTTGGAACTGGCAAAATCCACAATTTGTTCCTTACACTGCTGTTGTCTAGTCCTCAGCAATATTGGTCTTAAGTACTCCCTAACTCCTCATTCTGAACAACATCACATAGAATCTTTTTTGCTGATATTAAGCATTTGTTTCTCTTCACATCTTCTCAAGGGGGCTTTCAAACTGGGTACTGAATGCCACCTCCCAGTTCTGTCAAGCTCTGTCAAGGTGAAAAGGTGGTGTACTAATACACATGCAATGCAGAATTAACCAGTGTTAACCAATGCAGTGAACACTTGCAAAAGGAAAAGAAAAATTAAAAAAAAAAACAAAACCAAAACCCAGAAGACAAACAAAAAGCCAACCCCCTCAAACAAACAACAACAGCAGTAAAACCCAAACCAAAACAAAACTCCAAACAAAACCCCCCAGTAATTTGCANCACAGACAATCCATACAGGATGTTCAAGGGACAACAGAATCTAGTAACTAATTTCAGCATGGATGTACTGCTTGCACAGCAGAAATTGGCCAGTTCAGAATATATATTCATTTATCAGCCATGTATCACAGCCATTTCATTTTCTCAGTAACATGAAACAGACTAATAGATTTTTATGTTCTCATCTCCCTTATAAAAATTCACCGGAGAAGAAGATGTAGAACAAGGATGCATCTTTATGGTTCAGCCAGTAATAGTTCACGTATGGAAGGACAAACTGCTTTTATTTTCAAGACTATGATTAAAATAATGCAATGCTCAAAAAAGACATTTAATAAACAAACATTTTAGTCTGTGGCTGTGACAGTGAGACTTAAAGTCTACCTGTCTTTCCAGAAGGCTCAGCACATTTTGGCCTCCATCTGCATGGCTGCTGGAAAGGGTGTCTAACCTGCCCTGCAGAATGTCACCTCCAGAAGAAGATGACCTGTCCACAGCTGTGCTCCAGTGTCGCTGCTCGCAGCGTACAGCCTCAGATACCTCGCCAGGTGGCCCAGAGAACTTTGCATGAACATATTCCCACGTTTAAAGGGATCCTTCTTTTTCATAATGATGTGATACACAACCTCAATGTCCATCCTCAGCCCAGGACTGCACTCAGGACAGTCTCACAGAGGCAAAGGCAGCAGGAAGCTCTGTCAGTGAGCACATTAACATGGAAGATGGGTTTGAGTCTGTAACAAAGAGGCAGCACACCTGGTCTCTGAAGCTTTACACACTGTCATGCCAGGTAACTTAAGATCCCCTGGAGCAACAGCAAAGCAGCGTAACCTTTCCACACTCTCAAACCAGTTGGGAAGATTTCAGAGCTATGGGTAAAAAATGCATATAGAAAAGAGGAAGGGGGCAAGGGAACTGAGAACAAGGGATAAACTGATTAGAAAAATATCAGAAGCAGAGACTCACATGTGAATTGCAAAGGGAATTGAATATTTTTTTGAAAAAAGGTTTTGTTAAGGAATTATTTTTTTTTAATAAATGGAAAATGCTTCAAGTTCAAACCATGCTGAAAAGCATAACCATATGGGACAAGAGAGCAACAGCTGCATTCAAATATTTTCTTGAGAAACAGACATTCATACTCACTCTGTGCTATATCAAAATAACATTTCTGTATATCAGCTCAGGTCACAGGTGCTTCTGAAAGGGGATCATTGTTTGTCCTTTCCAAAGCCATTTTTAGCTGGAGCCATCATTGCTCACTTTTCCTGGTGACACATAGTACACTGGATCCTCATAAGCAAAGTATAATATTCCTTTTCTGGCAATGAAGGGGGCATTGGCCCCTCAATATTGCCTGAAGAAGACAAAAGTAAAGACTATGTCTTGTCCACATAACTTCAATATTTACTCATCCTTGAATTAAACATTCAAGTGTAACATGTTAAAAATAAAATGTTCAAGATCTTGCTCATAAATACTTTATTTATGGCTTTGAAAATATAAGTTGGAATGTCAAACTGAAATACGTCCTGCACTTACAATCATAAATTATACAGTACCATAAATTTACTGGACATTTTACAAATACAGATATTTTCCCTGACCCAAAGAATTTAGATCTAAATCAGGTATGACAAACAGAAGGCATGGCACAGGACAACATTTCAAGAGAGGTATGGTGAGAAAAGGATAAACACTGTCTGAAGTGATGGGTATAAAGGGACTAGAGAAAGAAGTAAAGGTCTCCTTTCAGGTGCAGAAGAGTTTTAATTGCCAAAGAAGGGGGAAATACTTCTCTGGAGGTCTTCATCTACACACTTACTGATAAGTTCTCTTGCTGAGTTTTGAAAGTTTGATTGAAACTTGCTTATGTTTTGATTGTTAATAGATTATTCTTTTAAGTAGGCTTACAGAAGAATTTAAAAGTGACAGCTTTTGGCAAAGTAGCAAAGTTAAAAAGCTCAGCCCAGGGTAGCAGAGGGCTTTGTTTTGCTTTGTGTTCTCAACGGGAGAGCCCGTGCCAAGCACTGAGAGGAGTCATGACCACGGTGCAGAGCTGATTTCACATAAAGTATGGAGAGAGTCAACAGCATATGCACAAATCTGGCTACACATGAACCTGGCTCATGGCAGCCCCCCAATCTGATTCATGGCAGTTTCTGGCTAGCAGAAGATCGGGCTTGATAGCACTGGGCAGTGTGGGTGTGCTGTAGGCTGAAATGGATATGCAGAGGGCTGCCACTTCCCGGGCGCCTTTTCTTCTGAGGAGTAGAGTGGGTTTTCAGTGAGGCAGTAGATGAAGTTTGTAGCAGGATTAAGCACTCTGGACCTTAGAAAGGTGAACAATAAATATACTTGGAGCTCAAGGCTAAACAAACTCCGTGTGAAGTACTTTGAAGTAATTTCTTCCTGAAATATCAGCTGAAAGCACAAGGAAATATACAACTTGTCTTTGTTGGTCTTTTCATCCCATGCAATAAGACATCAACTTCCTCTTCTTAGTAGCTTGGAACTGATAAAAAGCCAGAGGTATTACTCCATAAGACAGCAGCAGTGTTGTCATGGGAGTCATGGAAGTCCTTGGCTAACTGCAGCACCAACTGTAGTTGCATTGAGGCAGGAGGCTACTGTGGACAACTGAAACCCTTATGAAGTGCTTGTGGGAGCTCTGTAGCCCTCCAAGACCACAGCTGATGGTCAGGCATGGTTCACCATAGCACCTGAAATTACTCTAGACATCCATATTTGAGCAGCTGAATTTCTCATATGGTGTCAAATGAAAGCAAAAGAGGGTTTAAACAAAAAACACTATAACCCAAGGAACTGGAATGATACTTTACTTCAGCCATTGTTCCTGACTACAATGAAGCAGTGACAAATCTAGATGAATTCTCAAGCTATAAAATGCCCTGTGTAGCAGCTAAAGTTGCTGAACCTTTTGAAAAGGTCTCTTTCCTGTTCCACTATTCTGACCTCAGCTTTAGCCTCATTTTGCCAGTCATTGGCAATATGTTGAGTAGTTGAGTGATGAGAGAGATAGAAAGTTGCCAAAAGTGCACAGACCAGTCTGAGCCTTGGTGGTCTGATGTGTCTCAGAGGGGATGGACAGACATGGAGCAGGACACATGATAAGGCATTGTGTGAAGCACTCTGGCATTTGATACATTTTGTCGATAGAGAAATCTCCACCTCTTCTGCTGGACTGGATTTCATTGGCTGTCGAAGCTCCCCAGCACAGCTTCTTCTTCCCAGAAGGACAGCTGTTCACTGCTGCCAGCCTGTATGGTGGGGCAGGGGTGCTGGCAGTAGGGGGAACACTTTCCCCTCTTTATGGCAAGGCATAGCCATTGCTCCTGCTGGCTTCACAAAATGTCCGAGGCTGAAATATGCATGTAAAACGTTCCATTCCTTTTGGTGGATACATACAAATTCAAATGGTTTACTTTTATGAAAAGAGACCCATTGGACAATTTTTTCAGAGGCACAGATTTCAGTGATACCTTCTGACTTCTAGTGCGAGATCACAGCCACTTTTAGCATATACCTCTTCAAAAAAAGACATCAGATTTACAATTACCAGCACAAAACATGAGCCTCAATTGCAGATCCAGGCTATCTTACCTTTTTTTCATCAACATGTGGTTGATAAAATCACTGTTGTCCTGATTTACTATCTTAATTTGGTACAGAGATTATCCCAAAAGCTTTTTCAATTTTTTATCCCCATTGCTGTCCCTTCTGTTTAGTTCTAACCAAAGGTTAGGACAGATGCACTGATCTCTCACTACCGCCTGCTAGGAGTGCAAAATATCCAATTGGCTAGAAGTTAGGAGGCCAAAGCATTATGGCCCAACAAATATGAATCTACATAGAACGCTGGTTATGATTTTCTAATTGCTGGATCCAGGTGCTGGTTCCCAAAGAGATGCAGCAAGGTGCCCCTGAGCAAATCAAGGAAGAACTACGCTTTACAGGAAATTCTCATCATGAATTGTACAACAAAATTTGAAAATCTATCATGAACAACTAAATTGCTATTCCAGAGATTTTTCAAAATTTAACAGTCACAATAGCTTTGTTTTACCTGTGACAATGTTGGTGCTACCTACAACAAGTCTAATACTGGTTGCACAGAGGCAGGATAGAAAAGACCTCTGCTCCCTGATGTGATGAAGTGCTGAAGCAGATGTCTGATCAGCCAGCAATACCACAGAAACTGCCTAGAACTCATCACTTTGGTTTTGCAAACTGAAGTGAAGAAAGAAATTAAAAAAAAAGCTGGTAACATGCTAAATCCTGATCTATAGACTTGAATATCTGGACTTAGCACAACAGTGGTAGATGAGGCTGTTGGAACAGCTCTTGATCTCCTACAGATGGTAGCAAAGGAACTACTTCCATTACACAACAACTAATGCCCCTGCTTAGATGAGTTAAAAATATCCAGTTTGTCACTATGAGAAAGCTTTATGGGAATGGGTTTGCTTCCACAAAATTCATCAGGAAGTGTCTGAAATACACAACTTTTCTCCACTTTGGTTAACCTTTAGTTGCTCAGACTGTGACAAAGTTTATGTAACACTGTAATCTACATAGAGAAAATGCTAAGTAGTCATATACTATGAGCATTACGTATAATATGGCCCAATTTAATTTTCAAAGTTCCACAGAACTACAACACTAATATTAAAACATTTTTTTAAATACTACCACAGTAATCAAACCCTGTCAGACTTTTGTTTAATGGGAACATGTTAGCATTTTACTCTGTTTTGGAATAAGCTTTGTTTGAGACCATTGGAATTTCCTTTAGAACAGAAATCCCAGTTACCAACCATTTTTGCTCCCATTGTTCCTGCATCCCAGATCCCAGCACCCAGAGGCTAAATTTCTTTTCCAGTGTATGTCCTTGTTCCACCTCCCCATGCCCACAAGTCCTGCTGTGTAGGGTCTCAGGGGCTCTCTTTTTGAGAAACAGCTTCTGCAGACAGCATGGGCCCACAGCCCACTCTTTGGAGAGCAATTGTATTGTCTTAAGTTCCTGTGCCTAGGGCACTTTGTCGAATAATCTCTTGCAGCACAAACATTAACCATCTAGAACCATTTATCCCAAGGAGAGTCCCTGTGGACTACATTACCCAGAATCCTGGTACGGAGAGTTGATGAGTAGTTAGCGAGGGAAGAATAAATCATGCTCAGTCCCTATGTTTCAGGGTCTTTTTCTTGCATAAACACTACTGGCCAGGTGCACACACTGGCTGATAGTAACACTAGACAAAAATGTAAACCGGAAATAGCTGCACTTAAATTTGTCTCAATATCAAGGGAAAAATTCAGACCCAGTCTTTCTGTTCACATCAGTGTCTCCGGGCACAACGCGAAAAAAACTTACTTATTCTCTCTTCTGATACACATGAAAAAAAAAAAAAAAGGTAATAATTTTAAAATTCCAGTAAAATTATATCAAATTCTGTAAACAAAACACCCAAGGAGATTAATCAAAGTTAGCCCCACTAGGATAATGGAGGGGCTGTGGTTAAAGACTGATGACTCTACAGATGCTGTAGCAAGACACCCATATTGATTCCATTACAAGCACAGGTGTAGAGATGCCAACTTTCTCACTGCAGCTGGAGCAGATGGTGGCAAATGTCTGATTCTTCCCTAGGTAGCCACAGCACTGACCAGTAGCTTGCCATGTGCACCCTCTGCTACCAGTTTTTTCAGATGCTGCTGCTTTCAGTGCTGACAGCAGACATTCCGATTTCAGAGAGGGATCACGACAGTTTAAAAAAGATTCCTTGAAGTTTATCATGGTGGAGACGTCACAAAACATTTGGCTTTTGATGTGAAGCAGTGTAAATGCTGTAATCATATTTACAGGACATGACTGATAACATGCTGCACATGAACTCCTTCCTTTAAACTCTCCCATAAAACACATTCATCTGCCATTTCCCAGTCTCAAATACCAAAGGATCGAAGTGAAAAAAGAAAAACGAAATAGGTTCAAGCAGGGCAAATAGGCCCTAAATGACTGTTTAAGAGCAGAAGATGAAAGTTCAGCTCCAAATTTCAGCTTAATGAATTATTCTATTCTCTTTTGAAAAGTCTGTGCAAAATGGAGGTTTCGGAGGGTTTTTTCTTTGTTAGTTTCACTGAACAAACTCGACTCACATCCATGTAAGATTCACGTGCGATCTCAATGAATACAAAGTCCAAGAGCAAGTGTTCACTTGATCACCTGTTTAATTAATTCCTTTTTTTTTTTAGCAGTGTGATCTCAGTGATACAGAAGGCTACTCCTGAGCTCCCCTGCTGTACAGGCATCTATGGGAGATGCTGTGGAGAAGGCTATGGACTTCTCGAGCTTCTTTGCTTCCTGACAATACTCTCCTATGAGCTGCAAATCATAGAAAATCACCCTAAGCCACTGCTAGGTTATAGCCAGCTCTGATGGCAGGGAACCAAGGAGCACACTGTTCTGTCTCTGGGGCTGGGAGGTGATAATCATAGGCTAAATCACAAATGGCAGCAGGGAGTAGCCCTGTTAGATACTAAACATTTCCAGTGCTGCTGTAGGCACTGAAGTCTTGGTCCGGGGAGGGAGCATTTCACAACAAAGTCAATCAGTTGTGCTCTCTCAACTTGCTTGAAACTCCCCTTCAACACCATATAGGCAAAATCTGACTCTTGTAGAAGACATAAATTTGACCAGGTCACACAACAGGAAACATCAAATTCTTGTAACTGGAGTGTAATGCAACAACTAAACCAACAGTAAAAATGCAAATTTGTCATAGTGAAGGAAGAACGTGGTAAATAAAGTCAGATGGAATGGAATATCTTAAACCACATTTGTGTTGCATTAGAATATCACAGGATTCTGAGATTAAGGCAACCAAGCAGCACATATTAGAAAACTCCGGACGTAAAAGAAACAAATTCCATTTTTGTTTCATAGAGAAACGTATTATTTTGCTACAGCATGTTTGAATCTACTGTCAAGAATGTCTAAAATACACGGTAAACCTTTGGGCAAGTGGTAGATAAAGTGGAAGCAAAATCATCCTCCCAAAATCTGGCATGTAGTAAAGTTGTGCTGCACTCATTTAAGATTATTTTGTGTAGCAGATGGACATCCCATCCTGCAGATGTTCAGATAACAAATGTTTTCAGAGCACTTTGAAGATGAGGCACATAAATACAAGGTTTCATTATTAGATATTAGGAAGAGTAATAAAATAAATACAGCTCATACTAAAGAACATCTGAAGGCTCTTTTACAAGATACAACATAGAGATTTATTCAAAGCACTGATTTATTTTTTCACATTACTTGTTTTCATTAGCAGAGTTCACTAATTTGAAAATTTCTGTTTCATTCAATCTAGCAGTCTCAAATATTTTTGCCAAAGAAAGACACAACTATTCAGACAGTGTAAAGAAGCTTATAAAAAACTAGTAGATGGAGAAGTTCATTCAACAACTAGCAGCACTGATTGGATCCAGAGCCCCAGCAAAAATCTATAGGCAGTATACACCCTTACCTTAAACCATCTCAAATACCACACAAGGAAAGGAGACAAAGGACCAATAGAGCATAATGAAGAAAAACAAAGTGAAAGCCGTACACTCAACATCTCAGTTTCAAACTGCTGTGTAAGAACATCTGGAAGCTGCAAATCCTGAAGAAGCCAGCAGTGCCTGGTCTAATGTTTCACCCAAGGACACCATATTTTGTTTCTATGAATTAGATAAAGAACAGGCACAAAACGAATGCCAAATATGGCACATGCATGAGCTAGATATTTATTGGCTCCATTACAAATTAATCTATTTTCTATGTAATCAATGAGAAGTGTCCTACTGACTTTGCAAAATTACTTTCTTTAATGGAGAGAGGTTTGGAAGAGGATCTCACACCCTGAGGCTTACATCCGTAAGTGTGATCTTTCAGCCGTGTCCCTACAGTTACTGTAAGTGTATACTGTACCTAGGCAGCCTCTTATTTCTTGCACTGATGATTATGTGTAAGGACAATTTTGATAGATACATCTTCAAGAAGGCAAATTCCAATAAGGTCATAATGGTGTCTTTGAAGTAATAAATATACTGAAAGATAGCCATTAAAATTTTATAAGGTTTTCTTTACTGGTAGAAGACAAAGACCTGTAGTATTTGATAGACCTAAAGTGAGACACAAGGCAAATTTAACTACCACCTACACGAAAAGATGAGAATGCAACACATACTGTGTTGGGAAAAGAATACTGTCTCATGCTTTGTATGAGGCAATTTTTGTGAATACTAATATTATCAGAGAAATCTCTTCACTGAAACTCCAGACAGGACATCATCAGAAAGGACAGTGCAAGGGAGTAAGGAAGTGGAACCAAAGCAGATGCCAAATAACTGTCAGTTGGATCACAGAATCACAGAATATGCTGTGTTGGAAGTGAACCACAAGGATCATTGAGTCCAACTCCTGGCCCTGCAGAGGACCATTCCCAAGAGCCACAACATTTGCATGACAGCATTGTCCAAATTCTTCTTGAGCTCTGTCAGGCTGGTGACCACTTCTCTGGGGAGCCTGTTCCAGTGCCCAACCACCCTCTGGGTGAAAAGCCTTTTTCCATTAATAACTTCTTACAGAAGTGAGAACCAGAGCAGGTAAGGACAGGACAATCCTATAGGAGGCATAGACCTAGATTTTCTTTCAGATTCTGGAGGAAGGGTGGGTATGTTGCGGACAAACAAATACTTATTTCTCTGAGTTAGATATAAAAGATAACATGATGTAAAAATACCACAACCAGTTTTCTAGTCAAAGATAAGTATAGAAATATAAGGAATATTATAGGAAACTCCAGCTAGGGTTAGGATTATAAGGATGATGAAAAGAAAAGCTATTAGGGATGCATTATTTTGTCTGTGTGGTGTACACATGTAGGACTAAAACTCCACACAATGAAGTGTCAGATTCAGTTCTTTAAAATGAAGAATACCAGAACATGGGGTCACTTGTGTATGTGCCTTAGGATACAGTGCCTTAGGATATGGTGCCTTAGGAGGGCTGACAGGCTGGGCTGCTAGTTATCACTGTGTCCCATTCCCAGTGTTCAGCATGTGTCTTCTGCATAATTCAAAGACAACTTTGAAGACAGAAGTGCTGAGTTTCTTCCATGTCTGTTTTCCTTCTCATTATAATACTTGAGTGCTTCACAGACTGCATTTATACCAACCTATGAAGTGAGAGACTACTATAAGACATGGAAATTGAAGCACGGCAGATTAATCTCCAAAAGAATCACCTCTTCAGGGTGTCTGAAGTGAGGTTCCTAGATTTTTTTTTTTCAACTTTTTGGAATTAGCAGGAATTTTACTTTTTCCATAGTGCTCTGCAGTTCTGCAGGAAGCAATAAGCTGCTAAATTCTTGACAGTATGATGCACATTAAAGGTGTTAAAGAGAGAGAGAATTCAGTTGTCAGTGACAGAATTTTATCATCTGACTCTCCCGAGCCAGTAAACATCTTGCAGTTCCCTCAATAATGAGGGCTAAAAAAACACTGCAGAAAACAAAGTATTCCATTAATGACTCCAGTTTCTTGTGTTACTGCATTCAGTGCGCTGAACTGGCCCACTCAGATGGTTGCCAGAAAAAGTCTCCGAGGCAAACTGAAAGCAGCAGTTTTCTCCTAATATTCCAACAAGTTTCTTCCCTTTCTTGAAAAAATTCCTAAAATCTCACTGAGGAAAAAGTATCCAGTCATGAAAGGTGTACTCCATGTTAGAGTTCCCATTGGAAATGCTGTTTGACAATTTCAAACCCAAGCAAGGCAGTGGTACAGAGGCTGGAAAATACAAAGCCTTCATGGATTCCTGTACTCCTGTTTTCCAACAAACAAACAAACAAACAAACAAACAAACAAACAAACAAACAAACAAACATCTAAAAGTTTACTGGCTTATTGGAAGTCACTTTTTTTGGTTTTGACACTTTAGACGAATAAGAATGGCTGATGGGATGGCTCTACACACATCTTGTGTTCTTGATTCAGCAAAATAACATGGAAATATTGTCTGGCTTTCAAATACTAAGATTTGCTGATTATAATATAGATCTGAAGGCTATTTATGCACATATTGCTCCGGCTGACCTTCATACAAAACATATATTTATACTCTGTATAAAGCACAGTGAAGGCTGTTTAACAAACCTGTAGTATGCTTAATGACCTAATGCAGAGCAAATGAATTTCAATGGTTGTCAAAGAAGTTAATGGTCCCTTCTGGTTTTAAACTCTTATGAATCTATAAGAAGATACTAAGAAGTTACACGGGCATTTTCCCTCCTAGTTGTATATGAGCATCTGGTTACATCTTTCAGAGAGTTCTGATTCAGCAGCTTCCTAAGAACCTGATGTTACTTGATGTCTAGATGACCCACAACTCATGGAAACAACCACCTGAAAAAACAAATTAACTACTCTAACTTGCTTGCAACTAAAAAATGCTAGGAGCAGTTGTTTGGGTATGAGTCAATCCTTTTGCTATAAGTGTTCAGACATTGTGACACTATATTAGATCTCATATGAGACTATGACACAAAATAACTGTTGCCAGCTCCTTGTCCCCACTGCTACTTCCTTCTTCCACTGGCAAACAACCAACACTTGTAACTTGACTGATAGCTTGAAATGACTATCCTAATAGCTGGTACCATAAATGACCACATTTTTCTGTCATTCTCATAAGACCTTCCCATGTACTCCTAGAGCAAGGTTTAGAAATTAGTTATTTGCAATACAAGAAAATAATTTTCTACCCAGCAGTCCTTAACAGCCTCTAAGTTCCTCTGTCAAGCACTATGAAATTTTGCTCATGTGGAAGACTGAAATGAAAGCAGTGGAAGGACCTTCCTGCACACAGTATGAATTTAATCTATGTGGATAAACCTAAAATGGGCTTCTCAGACTTCTCAGAAGTTTTGATCCAACACTGACACAAATGAAACTGAAGCTCCATTTAGTCAGGATTTTTTTTTTCCCCTCCTTCTTTCTGTGTCCTCAGGCACTTTGGCCATATTCACTAACACTACATGCCTGCTACAGCCTCCAAATTCAAGAGCATAATGAGTCATTCAGACCGAAACTTGAATGAGGGAAGGTGGTGAGATACAGCACATAATACAGGTTTCATTGTAAGCTGCCTGGATATTCTGTACTTCTGCAGATCTGAGGAATATTCTTTTTCTGCTCTCTGCCAAAGAACTCAACACTCCTGTACTTCACAAGACAGAATTTCAGTGTCAGCTTTTTATAACTACATGAGAACTTTGCTGTAATAACACCCAAGAGAGAGGGATTTCCTCTGTTTAAGTTGCTCATAGCATCCACATTTTTTGCATATTCATCTCTCTAGGTCTGTGACAGTCTAGCTGTGAAGCTGAAGGAAGCACAGAGGTTATATCAAGCTCGGTTCCAACTCTCATTTAACATGCTGATCATTGTTATGTCACACAGCAGCTGCTAAACAGCAACATTTTCAGCCAGTTCTGTGTTACCTGCAATCTGATGAACCCAGAACACCTTGGAATTTTATTCCTGAAAGGCTCACATTGACCCTTGCACTGTGAATAAGTTTAAATTGCCAGCAGTTTCTTCAAGGTTTGCTCAAACCTTTAAGTATTTGCATTTGAGGTTGCTTCCCACAACAAAAGGACAGAGTTTCTGAATGCAGCCTTTGTCCTTTCTCTTTGAACCCAGTTGTTTGCTGCACAAACGATCTGTCGTTGTTGCAGTTCCCTGCCTGTAGTTACCATTGCCACCAATCCAGTAATTTCTGGTATACATTTTAGGGCCATGTCAGCCAATCACTGTTTGGTTGCCTCCTTCCATATACCATATACTAACCAAGACTGCAAAACAACACTGAAACTCTGCAGCTCTATATAGCTCTTAAAATTCTTAATTGGATTAAACAGCCAGAATTTCCTTTGTTTCATTTGTTCTCTATTTTGGAAACACATTTTTACTAATAGCGCATGTAAACTACACAGATTCACCATAAATTTTGACAGGAGTTCTTACTAAATACAAAGCCACTTGAAGATCAGTCTAGTAATGACTACCTCGTCTGGCTTCTCCAGTGGCACACAGCAAGCGTTAGTACTTACTCAGATAATTTTGAAACTTTCCACCAAATGTTTACCTATCACTCCAGTACACTGCACTCTTTTGACTTATTAGCTTCCTGTATACATTGAAGAGTATATGTAAATTTTGATAAGTAACTCAATTTGTTGAATTTTGATGACATAGCTGCAGAGCAACAACACAGGGAAGGAATGAGAGGAAATCTTTTTAGAGAAGACAGGTACAGTGGTGAACAGTCTTTTGTTTTTCCACACAAGACTGGAAGGCAAAATCGGTTTTGTAGGTTACAGCTACAGATCTTGGTTATTACAGCATTTTGCTTCCCCCAGTATATTATTAGAACACAGCAAGAAGTAAATCCCATGATAGATGTGTATCCCACCAGAGTAAGGCCACAAAGGCCTCACTTGACATTTTGCTGCCAGTAATATTTGCCATACATATTTTAATGGTGCAAAGGACTTTGTGAGGGAAACTGGTCAACATGTATGAGTCTGTTAGGTCAACATGTATGTTAGCCTAAACACTAAAATAGCATTTGACATCGGGATGATCTCTAGACAAGGTTCCCTACACTGAAAGCTTCCAATAGTCACCTCAAAGAGAGAAGCTAATAGAAACACGTCCTTCATTTATAATATCACTAGGCACAGATGAGTTAAAAATTACTTTGCATTGGAGTCCAGCAAGCCGACCTCACTCCAAGTGGACAACTGGCAATAAGCTGGTTATGGGAACATCCTGAGGAGACAAGACACACACTCTCTCTGCATGAGAGTGGCCATAGCAAATGGAGGCAAAGGGCTAGGACAGAGCTGAGGAGCTGAAGGACGTACGTTGTTGGAAAAGGGGTATAAACTACTTTGAAACAATAACTTCACATAGATAAACCAAGATGCCTATTATACTCTGAAGTTACAGCTAGGTACACTTTAAGCATTAAGAATATACATACCTAATGTTAACAACATTTCTTGAAAGCAGTTACCACTTACAGACCAGTATCTGCTCTCTGCAGTAAATTTTCACCTTTTCTGTTCAATGTTTTCTTCAGATATAATACATATATCCTGAAAAACATGAAGATAGGGTCTGGGAATGAGTTGCAGAATACAGCAAATCCTTACAGTGAGTAAAGAAGAAAGTAGTAGAAGTCAAGGAAGATCTACTGGCTTTGGGGAATTTCAAAGTCATGATTTAATTTTTTTTACAATGCAGTCATTATTTTCAGTAAACATGACAGGATTCATGAGAAGAACTCTCAGCATTTAAGAGCTTTTAAATTATGGATAAATGTTATGCACAAAATGCTGTCTTGGCTTTTCTCTCTCTCACTTGCCCCTTTGGCACATTTTCCTCAGAGCTTCTCACTTCAGCGGTTGAGCGGTGTTTATTACCAGGATCTTCTACCCTTATTTATTCAAGCAGAAGAAACATACCTTACATGTATTGCCCAGAGAGAAGGAAAATCATGGAGGTTAAAAGAGAAAGTGTTTCCAAAGAGCTACAAAGCCTCATTACTTAATGGCCTTGCCAAATAGGAAAGAACTACCTGGCAAGAAGATTGAAGAGCAGGCGGTATTGCTTAAAATCCCTTGGTTACTGCTTTAGCCTGTATAAATTATCCCTCTAGAGGCCAGCAGAGTATCAAAAAACAATTACCATGAACTAGACCATAATACTACTGTAGACCCAAATCTTGCCCAAACTATTAACGTTTAAAACTTCTTCCAGCTGTCCAACGGCTGCCTTTTGCAATGAGACTGAATTGTCCTACAATTACAGTGCCAATGTAAAAAAGCATTTCATAGCATTACCTCCACCACAGATCTAGATTCCTTAATGTGGTGTCAGGGATGTTAGAGAGTGCTCATGAAAACAGATCTATTGCCTTCACTCATACAGGGAAGATCTCATTTAAGCAGTGTGTTTGAGATTAGGGCGTACTTAGGAGAAGCAGTGTTTATTGTGGTCAGAGATAGGAATGGGACTCTAACATACTCCAGCACTGATTTGCTGTTTCTGAACTTTCTGTCTTAGTTTTACCATCTGTAAAACAGATACTGTAACACTTAAAATAAAAAGCTGACCTGGGAAAAATGCCTTCTGCCGCACAGAAGTAAGCAATGGGAACATTAATTACTGCAATCAATTACATGGAAAAGCCTCAATGAAAAGTGCAATAGGAACACAAAGGAGTGAGAGATTTGCCAAATGAAACAGGTATATGCATGCCTTAGTACTTTGTTTTAATGAGTGCACTGATCTAATGCTTTCACTATGAGTAGGTCTTACTCTAAGGCTTGTTCCTGCAGCCCTCACACAGTCACATTCCCACAGAAGTTTGCTTGAGGAAAGCCTCAGGATTTGACTTAGTGTGTTTTCTCTTGTGCCAGGAAATACTATCCTTTTAATTAGCAGGTCCATTTCTTTGATAACTGTTTAAGTGGCTTCACTGCAATTTCATTTCTTCCAGCACCTGGGAGGTAAGGGAAAAGGAAGCAAGCACTGAATTTTTCCATCATTTCTGCCGAGGGATATTTCTGAGACACTGTACTTTTGTGGGTGGGCGGATGGATGAATAGACAGACGGAAAAGGGAGTTTCCTTCATGGGATTCCAATAATTGGTATGTGGTTTACATTCCATTCATCTGAAGGACTCTTATTTTAATCAGAAACAGGCTCAGGCTACTAAACTACCTCCAGTGTTCAAAATATCTCCATGCTTTCAGCTGGCGACTTGTCTCACATGCATCTTTTCTTTGACACCCACAGGCCCCAAAGAGTAATGTGGTCATTTACCACCAAGAAGTCAGCGTCAGGTCCTATAATAGGAGTTGGTTCAGAGATCTTTTCCAGACAGAGAGAGGTTTTCTGATTGCTAGCTTCACAAGCAGAAGCTCTTTAAAGTGTGGTATTTGAAACTGGCATTGATTTCTCTAAGCGGGTTTTGGGTTTGGTGGGTTTATTTCCTAGGCTCATCCAGCTCTGGTAAAGCCTTGTCTGGACAGTGTTGTGGAAGTCTGACAGCACAGCCTGGTCTTAATAGCCAGACACTAATGCAGACAACTGCTGAGAAAAGCTCTATATTCAGCAGCTGAACACACTGGTGTGCTTTAAGCACAAAGGAATGAAAGACTAACACCTTGTCCAGAACTAGTCAGACTAAATAAACAATACAGCAAATTTCAGCTTTGGGGCTGGTGAAAATGTGAAATACTCAGCATCAACTGCTGTCATCCAAGGGCAGGGAAGACATAAAATGACTTGCAGTGAATTAGTATTCTATTATTCAAATCTCTCTGAACCTTTTGTGATAGATTCCTAGTAAACCCTAAAAAATTCTTCAAATGGCATCTTTCCACATCAGCTAACTTGTTTCACTATCCAGATTTGTTTACCCTTAACATTATGGTTGCCCTACCAAATTTATCTTTTCAGGGTCTACTGTGTCTAACCTGCCCAGAGAGTAACTGCACATGCTTTAGGGATTGCAGTGCCATTCATCCTTGAATGTGGTCCATGTCACAACTCCCTCCAGTGCCTACTGTTCAGCAGACCTGTCAAGCAGCACAACAGGAAATCTCCTGCAGGCAGATCATACATTACACAATCTAAGAAAGGATGAAGAGTTTCTCAGCTAAGGTCTATGTCAACCTGGGTCCATCACAGAGTTTTTACACATGCAGTTTGCCTGCCTCATGCCTCACTTTCCCTGTGGGGAGAGGGAAACAAGGCCCAGAAGCAGATATACTAGCGAAGCGAAGTGTAAGCCTTTCTCTCTTTCCCACACTGAAGATGTGATGGAGACAACCTGTGGCAGTGGCCTGTGAACACAGACAAGAGCTGCAGTCACCGGTTCTTTCCAGATCCGTGGATCCTGAAAAGACAACATGCAACATGGCTTGGCAAGTAATCTGTCTTTGGCCCACACTAGGCAAGTAAGAGTTGCTAATGTCATGAAGGAAACAAAAACATCAAATAACTCTTGCTTCTTCCTTATGATCCAACAGCCTCTTGGCAACATTCATTTCTCTACTGTTTATTCAGAACATGAGACCCTTGGCACCTAATTAACACTGGTACTGGGAAGTGAGAAGTATTTCAAGTTGCATTCTGTGTTGCAAAGGTTTCGGCAAAACCCCCTATCTACAACCTGATGATTTCCTCTCTCTCATGCCACAAGGAACTTCACTCCTTGGGCAAGGCCTTTAGCCCTGCACTCTGCTAGACATGTGAGAGGTGTCTCCTCCTTAGAGGACCCAGGCCATGCCACCCAGGGCAAGGAGACCATTGTTGCATATCTGTCACAGGATGCTTTCATCAAATTATGTTACCACACTTTGCCCTGCCTAGGCTTTTACAGATCCTCATCTCTCAGGATACAAGATTTCTGTCTGAGATTCACTTTAAAAGAGATTATTTTGTCTTGATTTAGTTCAGAGCTATAATGAAGTCAAATTTTAAATACATGGATCGGGTAATTGCGGAGCTAGCTACATTGCTCATTTGGAATCAATGTATCAAGATTAGAGATGTTCTGATCACTGAATACTGGATTGAAACCAGGATTTGGAGTACTCAACCACATTCTGGCCAAATAATCTCAAATTGAATGAGTAGTAATATTTTGTTTGTTGTACTTTCTTCCTGCCATGAAATGAACCATCATTTATTTTGCATACTGAGATTTATCACAGAGCTAGAATTTGCTACAATAATGCTTTGCTGCTGGACATCCGTTAGTATTCCAGGGTAGAGCCATTTACTTACTTTGGACAGCAAACCAGCTTGATACAAGGATTCTTTGGATTCATCTTTCTGCGGCTTACTTTAATAATTTTGCACCATTTTGATTAAAGAAAGGTGAAATGCTGAATAAACTGTGACCAGCAGACCATAGGGAAGGGTTAGCAGCACAGGCAGTTCATTTAATCATTCCCTGGTGCTCTTCCTGGACTGATCACACAGCACCTTCACACACCAGGAAATATAATGGAGCCTTTAATGTTAATTAATGTATGACTGCTTAAACTTGCGTGGTTTTTTTCCCTCCCTTCTCTTCCTCCGGCTGGCCACAACTGTTCAAGTGTTGCTGTTGGTTATTCTGCTTAAGTATTAAAAAATGCTTAACTAAATAGTCTAGCTTATTTGCTTTTGCTGATAGTAGCAGTCCACCCACAGAGCCCTTTTAAATCTCTTCAGTGTTTTGGAAACTGGATAAGGGACTTATTCAGTGACGTGCAAGTTTGTCTGAGCCAGGAATGAAGCGTGCATTTCATGAAATGAGAAATAACCCCAGACCACACACAGAGTGTAATTTCTGAACTCTGGCTAGGGCTCTCCTCCCCTCGTCCTTGTGCACACATACACACACCCCTGCTAAAAAACCAGATGATGACTGACATCCCTAAATCCTTTGAGCATTCTTTTACAGCTAAGGGCAGAGGGAGGTTTTCAGAGCTTAGGTGGCTCATTATTATAACACACTGATGAAAAAAATGGATTACTACAGTATGTGCATAGCATGCCAAAGAGAAATAGAAAAAAGCCTCTGCCATCTAAATACTTTCAAAAGGAGAAACTGCTGATGCAAACATATTAAAGCTATTTTTACTGCATAGGGAGATGAGAAGTCCCTTCCCACAATTTTCCTAGAGACTAATGTTGGTTCTGTCACTATTTGTTTAGTTAAGCTGAAATCAAGGATTGTTTCAAATATTACTTTCCATTATAATTATAAAAAGAAGTATACCAGGAAGATAAATGTATTGCATATTAAAAACTCATACTCTTTTCTCTCCTAAGCAGAGGAACTATACTGTATGGCTATTGAGAACAAACTACACATGGAAGAGGTAAAGGGCAAACTTTCCCACTGTTATTCCACAGCTTCAATATCCCCTTTTAAGCTTAATTCTTCACAGTCTTACACCAAATGAGTACACTTAAACAATGAGAGAGCAGGTGGACTAATGCTCAGTTCTCCTTAAATATTTTCTTTATGCTGGACTAAAAGAAGTAGCTTTATTGTCTTCAACAGGCAAGGAGTTTTCCTGCATTACAATCATAGAACCACTGTTCAGCTGCCCCTGCAAAGCTTAAAATGGGCAAGGTGCTCACAGACTGACTCCTGTGCCTCTTCCATTGCTTTGTACCTGGTCAGTAATACCATCACACAACTGAGCCATTGATACTATCTGCTTTTGCATACAAATATGCATCTACACTAATAACATACACACTGGTGATACTTCCACCAGTGAAGTTTGCATAACACTTTCTGTTACAGAACCCTAATTCAATTATTCATAACTTTGTCAAACTTTTAAGTGCTCAAGCTGAACTTCCTGCTGCATGCCTCCATCAGGCTGAATTTTTCCTGTAAGTTTCAAGTAGAACAGCTGTTCTGAAAAGGGGACTAAAGGGAGTCAATCTCACTTTCTCTCATGTTTTTTCTATAGCCATTTCACTGAGAATTTTTTTGGGGAGAGATACTGCGGGAGGCAAGAGGGGTTACCTTACTGCAAGCAATCATGCCCAGTAACAGCCTTCTGAAAACCTGCCAAATTTCGGCCAGGTTCTAAACACTGAGATTTACCCACGCTTCATACAAATCTCCTAGAGAGAAGCAACATTATTTTCTGAACACTCAACTAAAACAGATGACTCATACACTTCCTCCATCACTGGACTACATGCATGTCCTTCCCACAGAAGAACTGAGTGACTTCACAATTACAAAAGGATTTACACAGCATTTTTGGTCTTTCCATACAATTTATGGTACTGGCTCCCAGAAGCTGCTGTGGCACCAGAACTGAGAGCTGAGAAATCCTGCCTGTTGTTCCATCATGGATGGTGCCCATGCAGGACGCTGAGGGAGCTCATTTGCTTGGAAACAAGCTGAAGAGCTTGGGTTAACAAGAAAGAAATAGAAAGCAGAGCAGACTTCAAGAAACAGATGCAACATAGGCAGGGCATAATGATCCATTGTGTTAAATACACAAACACTGTCTCCAGACTGTAGAATAGAACCAAGATTTCACAGATGCCTGCACTCTTTTGTTTTCAACCAGTTTCTGTGACATCTACTAACAACTACATCCTTTCTTCTCCTAGCTAGCTGGTCTGCAAAAGAGACCGTAATCTAGTGCTATTAGCAACTCCAATTGGTAAAGTAATTGGAACTGTGATTCCAAATTTTTGTGATGATCCTTCTGAGTAAAGGAATACCCTTCTCTTTACAGTTTTATTTGAAAGTTTTCAAAAATCACCTTTTCAGAACTGTGCTAGAAATAATAAAGTTATAAAAACACTCAAGCTAGAAAATGACAGCATTACAACTGCTCATGCATTCTGTTGTAATCTTCTACTGTATGTTTAGCAATACTAACCTTTCCCAGAGACATCACCCTCCTCTGCAGATCACCTCATTTCTAAAGAGATCCCTTTATTTCTTTCCCTTTAAGATTTATAGTTTTTCCCCTCCAACTGTCTGAGCACAAAGCCAAGGATGAAGAAATCCCAGGCTGCACCACAGATCAGCTGCAGCTTTTCAGCTGTGAAGCACAGCTGCACTGTGAGCTACCATCTCAGTACATCCAAACCAAGCCACTGGGTAGCTATCATCTTTTCCAGTTAGTTCCCAGTTCCCAGTTTGTCTGCCTGAACAAAACCAAAAGATAAAGCCAGATCACAGACTTCCTACCTGTTATGCTGTAATCCTGCAAGGTTAAAAATGAAAGTTCTCTGCTACCAGGAAGAACACTCACTGATGCTTCCCCGACGTTTTGAACACCCACTTCTCATCCCTGAAGGGGATGACAACAACAAAAGACAAACTTTTGCTTAAAATGTGATATGCTTAAAGTATAGCAACTCAATTACAGAGGGTTTTATTGCTCACTCTGGGTCTTAAACACAATATCGCTTCTAAGACACCGGGATTTTGATGGCAAGGAAAGTAATATAAAAGTGTCTTGTTCAATTTTTTTAAACTACCTTAAAATTTCTTAAATTATTTTCTTACCAGGATTTTTTCTTTTCAGAGACATCATCGTCAAGACTACTAGGTCACAAATGTCTCTTCTCATGGTAGAAGCAAAGATGTATGACATGAAAAACGGTAACCACGCTCAACTTACCACCACAGCCTAAATATATAACCATGCAGAGTAAACTCTGCAAAAAAGCTTAAACCTTTACTTTTCTAGGGGTAAGAGTGGCAGTTTTGGCACTGGACACCAGATGCAAACAAGTTCCATGTCTCTGACTTTTTCAGTCACTTAATTAGGTTTTTCCTTTCACTGGCATTGAATATTAATACATAGAACGCTTGAACCAAATGGTAAATGAAAACATAAAAAAACTCCCACCACTTCAAACAGCTTTTCTCATTACTAAAGAGGATTATTTAATTATTAAATATTAAAATTTTTTATTACATAAGTAATATTTAAGTCTAACTTTCACTTTTAAGTGGCTTCCTACCACTTCTATTTCTTTAAGTGAAATGGAATTTATTAAGAGAACTCCTTAATATATATCCAGAAATATTTCAATAGAAATACCACAGTTTCATCCAAGCACATTTTCCTAGACTGCATAGTCTTTGAACAAAGTAAGAGACAGCACATTCTCTTCTGTGCAGTTTACAAAGAATCAGAGAGATGAATGGCACTGAACTCAGGTATTTCTGATGTTGCAATTTTTCACTGGTTTCTCATCCGCCTAAGGTTTATGAGTTTGACATAGAACACTACCAAATGGCAAATTACCCAGTTACAACAATTTGACAGAACCACGAAATTCTAAACTACTACATGATTCTATGTTCCCATGGTTCAAACAGCAGTATGTCAAATATGAAGGTAAAATGCCTAATATTTCTTTTGCCTTAGGCATAAAATATTTCATACAATCATAATTTCTTGTACTGTATGCTAGAAGTTGATTAAAGTGTATAGATAATTTAAAATATAATTCTAACTTTTATATACATAGATATGTATAGTATATAATATAAAAACAGTACATAAGTTAAGTACATATATATTAAATATATATTACCTACGCTAATGATTAGGGCATTAGAGTAAATGTAAAGGAAATGTCCATTACAAGGAACACAGCTTTCTAAATAGTGCAGAGTGACGCATCAGAAGCGGAACAGAACCTCAGTATTTGACTAATGAGAAGATATTCCTCAATACTCCCTCCAGTTATGAGACTCTTAAATTAGAATTAGCATATTGTAATTTCAGCAATATATACAACCACAACTACAAAACAGTGAGGGCAGAGAGGCAAGAAGAGCACAAATGCCTCAAGTTATGCTATAAGAGTATATGCATATCAAGGGACCAAGCCAAGCTAATCTCTGAGTCTGCTGTGGAGGTGAAGAGAAAAAAGCACAAAAGAGATGTTTTTTTAAGAAAACAGCTTTCTCAGAGATAATTAAATTATATTTCCAATCAGACCACAGTATGAATGTTTTCCTTGCCAAAGAATTATAAACCAGAACAAGTAGAAACTGTCACAGAAGTTCCATCACAGTCTGAATCATGGAGAGGCAAGTGCTGATGACAGTTGTGAGCACTTACCTCAAGTAACATAAATAGATATCTGGTATTTCTTTTTAAAATAAGCAGCATGGAACGATTTTCAGGATGACATGGGAGACCATGTTTACATGAGCATTCACATGATGGAAACAACTCAATACAAATAAAAGGGGAATAAAACCCCTCTAGTATAAACAGTTCTGTTGAAGAAAAAAACAGACCCACTCTGACATTAGCTGATATTTGTTTAGCATCCCAGCTATCCCTACTGATTAATCACTGTCTTCACTGGGTACAGCGTTAGGGACTGAGAATGGTGCTATTAAATACACAAACAACATTCAGCCATTGTGACATGCTACAATAGACCAATACAAATTGTAATGTAATTAAGCTGTCTCTGTGTATTTCCAGAAAACAATGCTTTAGTGCATTGGGCCTGTTTATGCTCCAGCTTGTGCAAGTCATGTGTACAATCGCAATTCAGTCATCCTGTGTGTTGACACAGGCGCTAGGTCAGGTTCTGACCACTCAATTCCATCCTCTCAGCTTAGGCAAATTCAGAGGAAAACTGAGACAATTTGTCCTCAAGTATTATGCATATACATCATGCTAACATGCAATTACATCTTTTATTTTAGAGCACAATCTTCACTTTGTCTTTGAAAAGGAAATTCAGCTTTCTGATGCCAACTAAACAAAGGCTGGGATGCCAAGCAAACAACCCTGAAGCCCTCCAATTACCTGTTTAGATGTACTTTCTTCTTCTCTCAGAATTAGCTGTCAGAGTCACACACAAGACAGAGACTCACAAGGACACTGCTATGATCCACAGGATTTACAGGACAGGAAGTATGCCTCTTAAATGCTCTGAATCACTGCCTACCTCTCTCATCTGCAATCTAGACATCCAGTTTCAACAGCAGAAATTGCATCTCCTCAGTCATCCCTAGCCAATTATCTACTTTTCGGGTACCCTCATAAGGAAAGTGGACTCTGACATGATATCCACTTAAGTGCTCTTTACTCTTTTTTATAGAATGGACCAAGTCAAGATGTACCGAATTGGGGAATGTGCAAACACAAGGAGAGAGAATATTTGTAACAGTATTACATCACTTGTTGCATAAGCTGGAAGATATGCAGTGAGTAAGATATGCAGACACTGCAGAAATGGAAAAATATGTAGCAGTAAAGGCAGTCAAATGCTTCCTCGGAAGAACAAAATCCTCTCCTCCTTCTGCAGTTGCAATTTCTAAGGAAGTAACTTAAGTAATCTTTTTCTTACATAGTAACTGTATTATCACCTTTCAATTATCCTGTGATACTTTCATTATGTTATTACCAATCACCCTTTCCTCTTCCTAATGCTGCTGTTTACTCACTGTGCTGAAGCCATGGCACTGGCATCAGTCTGCCAAAGTCATGACCTGCTAAAGCTAAGCAAATACCTCCTTTCAGACTGTCTTAATATGCTGACAAATGTTTGCACCCACACCCTTTCTCAAATATATTCATTACCTGAAATTATTCCGTCTCCCTGCCCTAGATCAAATATGAAATCTGTGCACCACAAAGCTACTGCCAAACGCAGTTTTGCAAAACAACTTATAATCCAAAGTACACTGCAAAGCAGACTCAGAACACACCATGTCTTTAACTAGATCTTGTAAGGTGGTTGTTGGGATAGCTGCATTTGTTAGCATAGACAGGGCCAAATTTCTTACTATTTAACTGGCAACCTGTTTTTTTTTCCAGTCAAAGAATTTCCATTAAGGCAATACTGGAAATACACAGTACCACCTGCAAGGTCAGGGACCCACAGCCAGACCCATAGGAGCTACAATGAGTTAAAAAACAAGAGAACTAGAAGTAACAATAGTAAAACCTATCAAGTAATTTCCAAATGAAAGCAATGACACTCAGTCTCCTGGATGATTTATATTCAGATCAGGTGACAACTACCATGAAGCTATTTCCTTACGGCCAGGAGGCTGTTAAGAGTTTTCCTGCAGTCCATC